>PVJH01009870.1:0-76711 GCA_004026705.1 Nesogale talazaci | reverse complement strand
AGAGAGAGAGAGAGAGAGAGAGGGAGGGAGAAGAGAAGAGAAGAGAAGGGAAGGGAAGGGAAGGGAAGGGAAGGGAAGGGAAGAGAGAGCAGCATTTACTAAAGCCTAGACAATGCACAGAAATAGACAGCAGAACTTCACACAGCACCCAATTGCCACAGATACCTGTGAAACTGTCAGGCAGCTGACACAGAGATCTCTTGCAAGTAAAGGACTTACGAGTGTAACATAGTTTTCCTAGATGGAGAAGATGAGGCTAACGGAGTTGAAGATAAGAGATTGAAAATTGTTACTTCAGAGAATCAAGCAGCTAGCTTCAGAAGCAATCCACCCTGCTCTGCTTTGGCTGATAAGTGAGTTTGGGGAAGGTACCTTGGCAGAGGGGTAAAAATAGGCTCTACGGAGTGTATCAAGGTAAAAATGTGATGTGCAGCCTATATGCAGCGAAACCCAGCCTTGCTCTCATCCAGACTATATTGTGAGACTAGCCAATGACAAGTCCGGAGAAGAAGCTAAGAATCTGAAGTTGAGTTTCTGGCTTGCAGGGGACTACACACCCAGAGGCTGCTTTCTTTCTTTCTCTTTTTAATTTTTGGTCCATGTTTCATATTTTATAGAAAGATAGTTTTCTCAAGTCACATAAGGTACACTGGAAGAAGAAAGTCTCGCAAAAAGTCTTCTTGATATTAGTCACCTTATTTTTAAAAAATCTTATGTTACAAACAGATAAAACATATATTATAGAACTGGGCTTGACTTAAAAGCCATTTAACCCAGATACTCCTTTTGTTCAAGCAAAGGAAGCCTTCACGTACTGAGGGAATGCATTCTATCTGTGGGCACCTGCAAGTCTGAAAACTCCTGCCGGCTTGTCCAGCTCATTGAGGATCCTTGCATTTCATTGCAATCAAGTAGCTTTTTAGGAAGATAGCATGCCTCTGTGGAGCAAATGGACTTTGCAGAAGAACTCTGAGAAATAGGCATGATAGGATTTCTGTGTACCATTAACAATACAGAAGGAGCCCCTGTAGAATACGAGTTGCTCACATGTGCTGATGCTGTGTTGAGTTGAAGTACACAGCACATTCCAATTACTCATACCTAGGTGAACCACCAGATGTTTGCTGTAACAGTCTTTTCTATGAATCTAAGAACCTTAGGGTAGATAGGCACATCTCAACAAAGCATCTATGAAAACACAAAACTTTTCTCGAATAAAAGACATACAGGAAATAAGTCCTACCAAGAAAAAAAAGAAACCCACATCTAGTACTCAGTAGAATCTGACTCATATTGACTCTACATGGCCAAATCAAGCTTCCAGGGAGGGTTCTCTAGGCTTTAATCCTTAAAGGAAAAGCCCTCGTTGGACAACAGTAAAGTGGTCAGCTGTTAACTGAAAGGTCAGCAGTTCAAAACAACCAACTGCTCTGCAGGAGACAGATGTGGCAGTCTGCTTCTGTGTAGATTTTGCAACTTTGGATCCACTATGGGCAGTTCCACTGAATCCTACAGAGTTTCTCAGAATCAAAATGGACGGGATAGCAGAAGGTTTAATTCGGGCAATCTGTAAGGACAGGAATAGGATAATCTCATGGATTATGTATTTTGTCACTGGGGGGTCCAAACCACCACTGTCTCCATTATTTCACTCAGAGCGTTGAACCAGTGCCACCCCAAGGCTCCTTTTTAAAAGCCCCAAACCTAAACCTGGCCATTAGATTGGATCCCACTCAGTAACCCCACCCTCAAGGACAGACAAGAAGTGCCCCACAGGATAACCCAGGATGTCGTTTTTTACAGAAGCAGATGGACACATGTCTCTCACTGACTGGCTTGTAGCTTTGAACCACTGACCTTTTGGTTACCACTGCACTATGAGATCTCCTGCTATATACGCAAAGCTTTTTGTTTAGTGGGCTGGTGGGGAAACATTAAGCATTCACTTAACTGAAAGGTCGGCAGTTTGAGCTCCTCCAGTATCTATCTCATCAAGAGAAAAGACCAGCCAATTTGCTCCTAGAGAGGGTAAAGTACCCAAACTCATTGCCATCAAGACACTACTGACCCACAGTGCCCCTACAGGACAGAGGAGAACTGCCCCTGTGAGTCTCGGAGACTGTAGATCTGCCTTTCTCCTGCAGAGCAATTGGTGGGTTTGAACGGTGACCCCTGAGGATTGCAGGGAAATGTGTAACCACTATGCCACCAGGGTTCCTTCCCATAGAAAGTAGAGCCAAGAACACACAATTGTGTCACATGTGGTCACTTAAATTGATATCAACTCCACAGCACCAAACCTAGGGTGATTTGCATTTGGGGAAGGAAAACAGCAAGAAGAAGCTCTCCATCCTACTGACATATGATGAATACACACACACACACACACACACACACACACAAAATGACTCGGACATGAAATGAGAAGTGCAAGATGCTTAAAGATATAGATGCCAGTAAAATGAAAAGAAAAACCCAGCCTCCAGTCTGAAAGCCTCCTCATTCGTTTCCCCACCACCCCCCCACAGAGCTCTGCAGATGGCATACAATACCCAGTTGCAGGAGGGCACATGTGCTCCCCTAATGCATTTGAAAGCCACACATAATTAAAACCACCCAAGTCTTCAAGAAAAAAATAGGGTTAAAAGGTCACTTTAAAAAAGAAGTGATACTGATGACAAATGTGTGCATAAGCAAATGTGGTGAAGAAAGCTGATGGTGTCCGGCTATCAAAAGATATAATGTCTGGGGTCTTAAAGCCTTGAGTAAACAAGCGGCCATTCAGCTCAGAAGCAACAAAGCCCATATGGAAGAAGCACGCCAGCCTGCGTGACTACGAGGTGTTGAAGGGATCCAGTGTCAGGCATCAAAGAACTAAAATTATATCATTATAAATATGGGGGAGTACAGATTGGTGACCCAAAGCCCATCAATAGGTGAAGCGGCATCCTCTTACAGAGGGGTTACGGGGAGGAGATGAGCCAGTTAAAGCACAGTGTAGTAACAATGAAATATGCATCTTTCCTCTAGTTCTCAAATGCTTCCTCACATCCACTATCATGCTCCTGATTCTACCAGACAAGTCTGACTAGAACAGAGGATGTACACTGGAGTCGGAAACATGGGGAATTTAGGATAGATATTCCCTCAGGATGAGTGATGGGAGTGGTGATACTGGGAGCATGGAGGGATGGTGGAGTAGGAAGGGGGAACCAATTTCAGGGATCTACATATAACCTCCTCTCTGGGGCATGGCCAGCAGGGAAGTGAGTGAAAGGACACATTGGACAGTGTACAATATGAAATAGTAATTTGTAAATTATTAAAGGTTCATGGGGAGAGGGGAGGAAGGGAAATATGGGGAGGTGGAACTGGGGGGCCTAAGTGGAGGGAGGATGCTTTGAGAGTGATGATGACAACAAGTGTGCAAATGAGATCTGCATACAATTGATGTATGTATGGATCATGAGGAGAGGTGTATGAGTACCCAATAAAATGATTCATTTAAAAAAAGGGGGGGGAGGAGGGAAGAGGAACTTTTTTTTTTAAGAGGAGCTTATACCAAGGGCTTAAGTAGAAAATGTTTGGAAATGTATGTGGCAACATGTGCGCAAATGTGCTTGATACAGATGATGTACTGAATGTTATAATAGCTGTAAGAGCCTCCAATAAAATTATTTTTTAAAAAAAAGCAGTAATATTAGATTATGATAAGAGTTGTATGAGCCCCCAATAAAATTATTTTTAAAAGAATATAAAACACTGCCAATAAAATAAACAGAACTGTTTCAATGAAAAACAAACAAACAAAACACAGTGATATTACTGTCAGTGGTGATGTTCTGCAGGTCTGTTTTTTTTCCTATTCTCCATCTCACTCTTCCCAACAAATCAAAATCAGAGATAAACAAACTATCCCTTTATTTAAAAGAGAAAGCACGGAGGTAAGGCATACTCATCCTGAGAGGAGTGTTTCATCAACTAATGTGAACCTGCTGTCAGCATTGGGAACATTCCACTGGCTTCTTGGAGAAAAGAGGCTTGAGCAGTCATGTTCACCGTCCATCTACTGGGAGAGAAAATGCTGATACACTGATGTCTCCCCCAAACCTTAACACTTGTGCAGCACTTTGTCCCCCAGGTGTCGGGGGTTTCCAGGGCAGGGATCCCATGCTCCACTGCCATGTTCTATTCTCGGTCAAAGTCAGATTATTCCCCCAAAATCACCTCTGGAATGGGTCATTCTAAACTGTTCTGGTGGTGGAGTGGTTACAACTTGGTGTGCTAATGACAAGAAAGGTGAAGTCTTATCCTTCCATAAAGAGATAGTCTCAGGAAAAGACAGGAAAATGAAGCTTCATTCTGCGCTTCTGAGTCACTGAGTCAGCATTAACTTGACAGCATTTAAGCTTGGGGTTCTTGATCTGCTTTTTTTTTCTTTAATATGACAAAACTGACTAGTCCTTAATTCTAATTAGTGTTTCATACACGATTTTGCCTGATTGGAGCCCCCATAGGGTGGCAAACACCTTATCTCCAGCTTTATACAGAGTATGGCAGCGAATCCCCATTGGTGGACCCACAAGCGTGTAATTTTCATAGTCCCATTGGATTATTTGGACGAGTAAGCAACACCACAATGGACATAAAGAAAGACTGAAGTTGTCGAGGATTCTATGTTACTCTGATGTACAGTCAATGTCCGCAAAAGCAATAGTCAGAAAACCAATGTCATATTGTCGGGCATATTTCCTGCAAAAGGCCTCTTTAATGGGCTAAAAAAGCAAATATGCCATGTTAGAAACTAAAGTGTGCCTGATTCATGCATGTACTTCCGATTGCCTCATCTGTATGCAAAAGGCGGTCACTGAATAAGGAAGCGGGAGGAAGAGTGGATGCATTGAATTATGGTGCAGGTGAGGAATAATAAATATTCCATGGACTGCCAGAAGAGCCAGCTGTTCTGAGGGAGAAAGATAAGGTTTTCTGCTTCTGCAATAGTTATGGTCTTGGAAACTGAAACTCACAGGGGCAGTTCTAACCTCTCCTATAAGGTTACTCTGAGTCAGAATTGACTAAATGGGAATCAATTAACAAACAAATCCACGTTGGAAGAAGTACAGCCAGAAAGCTCCTTAGAAGGGAGGATGGGAAAACTTCATGTCACATGAGTATGGGTAAGTTCTTGGGAGGGAATCAGTTCCTAGGGGAGGACACCAGACGTGCTAAAGGTTAGGAAGGTTGAAAAAGAAGGAGTCTTTCTGTACGAATGACTGACACTGTGGCTGAAACAGTATATTCCCAGAAATGATTGTGATCATAGTGTTGACTCCAGCAGTGTGTTGTTCTCTTGCATCTCTGGCTGCTGTGTATCAGAATCAATTCCTGGGTACCTCCCACCAGCACCCCCTAATCTTTAAATCTGGCAAGAAAGGTCATATAAAAGCGATTAGGCACCTAGCTGGCACTTCTTGGGTTTTCTAGCCATAGTTCTCTCATACTTGGAGGAAAGTACTCCCCTCCCTCTCAAATGTGCTGCCAGGCCAAACCAGCCATTGCCATTTAGTTCTCCAATAGACCAAAATAATCAGGGTGAGGTTACTAAAGGAATCAGCTATTTCAGGTGGGCTACAAGTATTCATCTCATCAAATCAATTTCTCCAAAAGCTATCTCATTCATCCTCACTGACCTTTGATAAAATTTAACTGAACTAAGACTATTTCTTTCCTCTGAGTCTCAGGAAGAATCAGTATAACAAAACCTTTATGGAACTTGCAATCGTTAGGTTTTCTGTCAGTATTCTTGACTGTGCCAGGATTCTCTCCTGATGCTATCTAATATAATGCAGACAACTTTATGGTGGGATCTTCCGTGAGCCACCACCCAGTTGGGGAAAGAAGAGAGTAGACTGCTTCTCCCTTCAGGTCACAGCCTTGATGTTAATTGAAATGACATTTCATCAGAATGTGGCTGATTCTTATGTAAGTTGACACTGGGGGGAAGCCAACTCACATTCTGATGATCTGGATACTACATTTAGCTCATAGACCCACTAATTTGGGCCAATTTGGGGAGCTATCAGTGGCCCGCCATATTGCCTGCCAACCTTGAATTCATTTGACTCTGCAGCCAGGAGCCTGGCTTGCTGACCTTGGATTAATCTGCCTCTGCCTCCACCAGCCTGCGATTTTCTCCTACTTTTTAGTTTTATGGTCCTAGCAGTTACCCTAGTCAGAAAAAACCTCCTACTTAATATCTGCCCCATTGGCTGAGCCCCGGTGGCGTAGTGGTTGTGCGCGAGACTGCGGCCCACTCGGATGGAGGTTCAATTCCAGCAGTGGGGCTGGGCTTCCTACTCCCACCGCCGGAGAGCAGTGATGCCCCCCCCCAAAAAAATCTGCCCCATCAACTTGAATCAGACTAAACTTAATGCTTCTAAAATTGTACAAGCCAATTTCTTGACATATGAATCCATAAATATGTACATATATACATCTAACTCTTATAGTGACATATGAGGGGTTCCCACCACACACCAAATATATATATGTATATGTATGTGTGTATGTGTGTGTATATGTATAGATATAAAAGCTCCGCCCTGCAGAAGTTTTCCAATATGCATTTTTCTCAAATATCAAGCAACTCAACCCACTCTGAGTTTCTGAATTAATGTCCCCAATGATGTAATCTAGGAAGGTTCTCTCTGGTCACAGTGGATTTTTTCATGAAAGCAGTTTCAATTGAATCTTGTTTTTGTTTGTTTTGGTGTGTGTGTGATGGCTGATTTAAGGCACCAGTGTGTGGCTTTGAAATTTTGTTTCCTGCTCACAGAAGCTGTTGTGAGGTTGAAAACAGCTTATAAGGACAGCACTATGGGAAAAACTCAATTGTATGAGTGGTTTCCTAGTTTCAGAAGAGATTTTGATTGATGACAGACCTCATTCTGGATGCCCATTAACTTCCCAAACGGATAAAAATGTCAACAAAATTTGTACACTTGTGCTTGAAGACTGAGGACAGACCATTGAAGAGAGGGGGAGCATTATTTAGACTATCTTGGAGCTCAGTTCAGCGAATTTTAATGGAAGATTTGGGAATGAGAAAGATCACTGCAAAATTTCTGCTTCAGGTTCTGACCAATCAGGAAAAAGAATGTTGAGTGGAAATATGCTGTGTTTCGAAAAGAACATCCCCAAAGTGACCCAGACTTTTTTTTCCCAAGGTCATTACTGGTGATGATACCTGGTGCTATTCTTAGGACCCCAAAAGCAAACATCAATCAAGCCAGTGGAAGATGCCATCATCACTTCGCCCCTCCCCAAAGCTCATCAAGTGAATTTGTAGATCAAGATGATGCTCTTTTTTTTTTTTTTTTGGGGGGGGGGGGTTGTTCCACCAGGCCACTATTCATCAAACTTTCTACTTAGAGGTTCTGAAAAGTTTACATAACAGCGTGCAAAAAAAGGCTCAATTTGTGTCAGATGGGGGACTGGTTTTGCTACCACGATAATGCACCAATTCACACAGCTATCCTAGTGTACCTTTTGGGGCCTAAAACAGCATACCTGTCTTGTCCCATGCACCTGACCTCACTCTGGGTGACTTCCTTAATGTCCACGAGTGAACTGGGGCATGAAAGCACAGGGGCGTGGTGACATAGAAGTGGTGAAAGGGAAAAAAAGAGGGAGGTGCTATCAGCTACCTAAATAGATTATTTTGAAAACTAATTCTAAAAATGGGATCTCAACTGTGACAAATGTATTAAGTGTAATGGAGAGTACTTTGAAGGTGATAAGGTTGCTTTGAAAAAACAATTTAATACATAGCTTTGCCAAAAATTTTCCATGTTTTGGGATACCCCTTTGTATACATTTACATTCATATAAATTCATAACAACTCTGTATTTCAATTTCCAATTATTATCCATGAATCCTGATTACAAGTTTAATCAATTCAAATTGAAGATGATGGTAAGATTCTTCAATTTCTGCATCACTAGCAATAGTGATTGATGAATAAATTTGAATAATAGTACTTCTTGGATTTCCTTGTATGAGAATGGATAGTATCCTATCAAAGATAGCACTTTACTGGTTGTGAGCGGGACTGCGGCCCACTGGGATGGAGGTTCAATTCCGGCTCCCAGGAGCAAAGGCTGGGCCCCCTACTCCCACCACCTGAGGGCAGTGATGCTTAAATAAAAAAAATTTTTTAATTAAAAAAAAAAAGATAGCACTTTACTTTTAGATCTTGCAATGCCCTTTTTTTTTTTTTTTGGCATCACTGCCCTCAGGTGGTGGGAGTAGGAGGCCCAGCCTTTGCTCCGTGGAGCTGGAATTGAACCTCCATCCCAGTGGGCCGCAGTCCCACGCACAACCACTACCCCACCGGGGCTCAGCCCCTGCAATGTCCTTTTTGACAATGAATGCAACACCATTTTTCTTGAGCCTGTCGTTCCTGGCACAGTAAGTCATAAAACTGCCAGATTTAAAATAGCCACATAAAGAAAAAATTCTTTCTATTGAGGCTCCCCAGCCTGTATGACCTGTGGACAGGATCAGGTTTCAGGCATCAAAGACCCAGAACAAAAAAAATCATATCATTGTGAAGGATGAAAAATGTGGAATGGGGACCCAAAGCCCATCCGTAGACAACTGGACATCACCTTAAAGAAGGGTCATGGGGAGGAGATGGGTCAGTCAGGGTAAAGTATAGCACTGATGAAACATACAACTTTCCTCTAGCTCTTTAATGCTTCCTACTCCCCTCCCCAACTCTCCCCTCCCCCATTACCATGAACCCAATTCTACTTTACAAATCTGGCTAGACCAGAGCATGTACACAGGGACAGATAAGAGCTGGCAACACAGAGAATCCAGGACAGATAAACCCCTCAGGACAAATATTGAGAATAGCCATACCAGGAGGGTAAGATAAAGGGGGGGGAGGGGAAACTGATCACAATGATCTACATATACCCCCCTCCTGGGGGGATGGACAACTGAACAATGAGTAAAGGGAGAGATCAGTCAATATAAGATATTAAAAATAGCAATAATTTATAATTTAACAAGCATCCATGAGGGAGGGAGGGGGAGGAATGAGAAGCTGATACCCAGGGCTCAAGTAGAAAGAAAATGTTTTGAAAATGATGATGGCAACAAATGTACAAATGTGTCTGATACAATGGATAGAAGTATGGATTGCGATGAGTTTTACGAGTCACCAATAAAATGATTTCTTTAAAAGTATGACTGATTTTGCTTCTTTGGAAAATGTGAAAGTATCTTTTCACAAAGATATTAGTTCTGGCCAAAATATTCCAATTCAGAAGTGCCTCCCCCACCCTTTTTCCATTCTCTCAGTTATTGCTATTACAATTATGATTTTTCAATTACAAGAAACCCTGTTTATAACCCACACTCTCAAATGAATCATAGTCCTGTCAATGTTTTCCTCACCTTCCTGTCCCTGAACTCAAGAAGAAGAGAGGAATGGCTTTATTTATCCCAGACGCTCCCCTACACCCCCTCCTGTAATGTAAGCACAGTCAAAAAACCACATAAGTCAGACACTTCCTGCTTTTGCTCTCTCAATCCTCCGAACCCTTTCCGATAGTCAACCCTTAAATGGTCCGTTATCCATCTAACCAGTGCCCTGAGGAGACAACTATGCTTCTTTAGCTGAAGAATCTTCCATTCCAGTTGGAACTTGACTCATCTGCAATTGTCAGTAAAGTCTACCCCAGGGAAATCTGTAACTGCACGTATTCTCACATATCCCTTTCCTCATTCAATCTGGTTCTGGTCAGCTCATGCATAGCTCATGGCTAGGTCAATGGGTATCAGCCTTAGGCCTGGTAGTCCACAAACCATTCCACACTGCATACCAGGAACCAGGTCCTTCTGTCTTTCATCATTAGTCTCTTAAGGGGAGGTCAATGAGTGCCCTGGAACATGTTCAAACTCAGTCTCTCTCTTCATTGATGAAGCTTCTCCACTTCCACTCATCCAGTGGCCTCAAAAATCTACCCAACTTACTGAGGACCTAAGTGGAGGGAGGATGTTTTGAGAGTGATGTTGACAACAAGGGTGCAAATGTGGCCTGCATACAATTGATGTATGTATGGACCATGATAGGAGTTGTATGAGCCCTCAATCAAATGATTCATTAAAAAAAGGGGGGGGGGAGAGAGAAAGAGGAGCTTATACCAAGGGTTCATGTGGAAAATATTTGGAAATAAATATGGCAATATGTGTACAAATATGTTTGAAACAAATGATGCACTGAATGTCACAAGAACTGTAAGAGCCCCCAATAAAATCATTGAAAAAAAAAATCTACCCAACAAAATATGCTAGCTCCCTAACAGAGCCTCCATAGGAGAGATGGGAAAGCACTAGCGTTGTTTAAGATTCGCTGTTGGACTGAGCCCCGGTGGCGTAAGTGGTTGAGTGCGGGACTGCAGCTCACAGGCTTGGCGGTTCAAATCCAGTGGCGGCTCTCAGGAGCAGCGCTGGGTAACTCTCACAACCACCAGAGGCAGTGATGCCCTCCCCCTGAAAAAAAAGATTCGCTGTTTAAGAAGGTCCACAAACCGTGGATGTGATAATCAGTTGTGTACTAGGAAATCATGATCAAGACTTGACAAGCCATGTAGGAGCAACCATATTGTTACCATGGTTAGGGGCTATGAAGTCAGTTCCAGCTTATGGTGACCCCATGCAAAAAAGAACAAAACCCCTCCCAGTCTGCATCTCTCTCCCTTACTGTTCTTACGCATGAGCGCCTTGTTGCAGCCACTGTGTGAATGTATCCTATCAAGAAACTCTTTTTGCGACCTCTCGACTTCACTGTGCACCACGTGCTTTTCCAGGGACTGATCTCTCCTGACAACATGTCCAAAATTTGTGAGGACAAAGTCTTGCCATCCTCACCTCTAAGAAGCATTCCGCCTGTACTTGTGTTTATAGTTTGAATTGCCTCGAGTTTCTACAGCACATCTGGACAGGAAGAAATTTCAAAATCAGAAAATGCTGAGATCTAATGAGATGATGATATTGCGACATCCCGGGATACGCACAAGCATGGGAAAGCTGTGTAAAATGAAGCGACTTGCCCAAGGCCAGGGTACTGCTTGCAAGTACAACCACAGCAAGCCTAAATCTCTGCCGCTTTTGCTCCTGTAATCTCTTGTCCCATGTCACTCTCACCACTAGCGAGTTACTCTACCTGAACAATGATCACTCAGGAAATGCATCCTGATTACAAACCCAGACATAACCCTGACATTTACCAGCACAGCAATTCACTAAAAGAGTCCCCCCTTGACAAAGATCCAAGCTTCTCTACCCCACATAACCTAGGCTGTAGGGAGTCGCAGGCAGTCATTTATTTAACTAACCCAGTGATGTCCAAAGTATGGTCAAAATTAAGACAGCTTGGTAAGACGGGAGGGAAGCCCACAAGTGAACCCACAGCTACAATACCTGTTGCTTCCACCAGAGGGACAACCATTTTAAGTAGGTCACAAAAAGTAGTGCCATGTAATCTTTAAAGTGGGATGACTAACGGCACCTTCTGAAATGAAAGTCAACTTACTGATCTTAACTCTAAAGTAGCCCAGACACAGCGAGTGTGATTTGTGAGCTTTGTTTTTTCTCATCAGTACAAATTATCTTCCAATTCCTCTTTTTCCCAGCTGCAGTATTGAACTTAAATGTCTACTAGATCCGTGGGTGGAAGATCAAAGAACATTTTTAAAATTTTTACTTTACTACCCACAAGGACGTGGGCGTAATAAGTCAGTGGGACCCAAATGTATGTGAGAGCCTTAGAGATTCCCTAGCTCGACAAGGAGCAGGCATGTTGCCTGTTGCCTTTTTTTAAAGCGGCAGCAGCAGTCACCCCCCCCCCCCCCCTGCTCTACTTTATAGAGCTGACAAATACTCCTGTAAGAGTTAAAGAAGAATCTAAAAATGTACATGTTCTTGTATGTTCTGTTGCCAGCGCACTCAAAATCACTAATCACAGCTGATAATGTGAGATATCTTTACCTACAAGGCCTCACAAAAGGTTCCCCTTTTATGAGCAGAGATGTGAATTAATGTATCTAAATATAATCAGTGGCGTTAAATGCCAATCTCCTTTCTACCAGCTGGGAACCATGAAAGATGAGGAGGAAGAAGCCATGGTGGGGGGAGCAAGGTAAGCACAATGAGCTCCAGGGTCCCTGGGCCGCTCCTCTGCAGTCCCAGGGCTATGCCGGCTCTCTCAGCACTAGCACCCTTGTGCCATCTGAACCCAGGTCTGTCCTTCTACCTGCCGCTGACCACTAAGAAACGCTTCCTGCTGCTCTTCTCCTCTACACTCAGATGTCCTGCCCTCCTCCCACAACCGCTTATCCCATTTCTCTGGAAAGCTCCCTCTTCTGTGCTCCCTCACCCCCACAGGGCCTTCCTGGATGACTGACTGCCCATCATGCAGACTCTGGCTTTCAAATCTCATGCAGCACTTATTTTAGGAGCTGCATAATTAGCCCCCATCACAGAAGGCCTGCTCTTCATCTGAGGTTTGTTTCCTAGTTTAACACTGTAAGATTAAGGCCGGGCACCAAGGCTTATCATTTTAATATATTCCCCCCGGTGGTAGACAAATGGATGCTTGGTGCAAAAATCCAATTCCACTGAATGAAAGGAGTCAAATCCATGTCTCTCAGGGTGATCTACAGTATTTTCTTCCTCTGGCTAAGAACGAACTTAGAAGACTGTACAATACATTGGTGTTCCAAGTTCTAAAAAAGACTAGATTATTACTAGTGCTTTTAATCATCCTGGCACACAGATAAGTTCTAAACAAGCACTTAGACATGAACTATCATGCAAAGTCCTCAAGTTCCTTTGAGCATATGTGATTTTTCTTTCCTTTTTGGAGTTCAGCATCCAATGTGCTTTTTTATTTTATGACAAGTCATTAAAAGGGTTCTTCAGTCAATGCAATCCAATTAATGCAATCCTATTTGGTTCCATAAGCATTTCTCATACTCAGATATACCAAATGATTGATACTATATAATATCCTAGGGCGACACAAACACAAGTAAATGATAGACTTCTCATTTTACTCTGATAATTCTCAAAAACAAAATGTAAAAGTCTCTCTCTCTCTCTCTCTCTCTCACACACACACACACACACACAAACACCATTAAAGAAAGGAATAGAAACACTCCCTTCTGCATCCCCAACACACTCTCTCCCAATGTTGGTAATGACGAAGCTGAAAAAAATAGATGTGTGACATTGGACTGTCATAATTAAATCTTTTAAGTATGACTATCTCAAGTACAGTAGGCCTTTCTGAACATAATGGAAGTCAAGTACATAAAAATAAATTGATATGTCTTAAGAACACATTTGCTCTGTGGATTTGAATTTCGAGAGAAGAGTTCATTTCTCCCCAGGTGGGTACTGAAAAACCATTTATTGATTTGAATCTCCTCTCATGCTCTCTGAGACAGACATTAATTGAATTTGAAAGACAACTCTCTATACACACCAGACCCTATCAAAGTCGGCTGCGGCCCCCATGGAAACGCCTGGTGACTTCCTGTGGGACAGAGGAGAAACCCTCCACCGGGCGTGGCAGCTGGATGCCTCTATGTCAACTAGACCATGTCTGAGCTACAGTATTAGTTCAGTCGGTGGTTGCTATCTGTGCACATCTCTTAATGGAAGCTACTGAATGCCTACAGAGGAGTTCTGCATATACAGGGTCGCTTAGGGTCAGCACGAACTCCGGGGCAGTTCACTGGGGGATGAGACTGATCTTGCTAATTTAAGTGAGTTTGGTTTTTCAGAGACACTCCCAGCAGGGGTAACCTTTTACATGAGAGTGAAGGACTCGTGAGAACTGCCACTCTCTCAGCCCCTTCACTGTCCTCCTTGCTGGGACTTCACGGGTTCCTTGCGAGCTGTCGGAGCCGGGACATGCTTCGGCTCACCTTGGACCCGCATGACTCCACACCAATGAACCTGTAATCTTTGGGCTTCTCTTTTCTACATCACTGGCCTGCAGCTTTGTGAGCCTGGTGTGCATCTGACTTACGGACTTGAGTCGGGTTAGGCTGGGATGTCTTCTTGACACATAAGCACTTCTTATATAAAGCTCTTTCTGATACACAGAGGAGCATCACTGAAGTTGTTTCCCTAGACCACCCAGTCAAACACACAGTGTTTTCTTATCCAGACTCTTGATGGAACCAGATCTCCAAGCCTTCCTTTCACTAGAAGGGCTCTAAACTGCTAGCTTTGAGATTGGCAGCCGAGGGCCAACAGTTTGCACCCTCTCAGGACATCCCCAAGTAGGAGACTTTTCATGTTAAGCCCAATGTATTCTTTTGGGAGTTAACATTAATAGACATAGAAAGAACGGATATACTAAAAAGAAGATAAAATCATGAACCTCGTGTTTGGATTCCCCATAAGAAGGTGAGGGTGAAAACACCACATGACGTGGCATGCATGGTATCAGGACAAGTAGGTGGGTCAAGCCTATGGCCAAGGCTTACTTTGGTTTGGAGAAGAGAAGAGCTACAAACAGAAAAGAAACAAAAATATTTAAGGAAGATTTAAATGGGATCTGAGCTTACACCGAGGAACTTTATTGGTTTCAATTTGGTTGTGGATCAGAATAAAAGATGGCCAAGTCTCTCTATTATTTTATTCCTTTGCCCTTGCTGATCTGGATGCCTGTGAATTGAGTCCCACCGATTGCAAGCCCAGGTTACTGCGTGGAGCACCCCATGGGGTTCTCTAAGCTGTCCTCTGTACAGGAGCAGATGGCCCCGTCTCTCTCCCACAGAGACACTAGGAAGGTTCAAATGCCCAACCTTCTGGTGAGCAACTGCTTGAGTTTAAACATTGCACTAACAGGGCTCCAAAAAGTGGGGGGCAGGCACTTATACTTCCTTCAAGGAAGCTAAATTTGGTTTATCTGAAATTATTTATGGTATTCTCATTTCATGAGCTATATCCCCATTCCTGGGAGTAGAGCTTCCTGTGGTATTCACTTAACAAATAGCGCAAATGAAAACACAACCAGAGAGACGGTGGTTATATTCCGATGTATAATATATGTGTGTATATATATACATATACACACATATTATATATACATAATATACTTATCTTTATATTTATCTTTAAGACCTCTACTATTAACCCTATAACAGTCGCAAGATAATGACTCTTAGGTCCTTGCTCGAGTGCAAGGCCTCCATTCTGAAGAAAATGTGCTGCTGGGATGTTAAGTCACTCGCAAAGGAACTAGTTACCAAAGGTGGGAAGGGAGAGAGTAAAATTAGTGGTGCCCGTGGCAATGACGCAAAGAGAAAGAAAAAAGTCAGAAATGCCAAGCTGTAGCCAGGCAATACAGTGCGAACCGTCTCTTCATGGCCCACCCACTTCCACACCCACTGAGAGTGCTGTTCTTGGGAATGTTAAAAAAAAAAACAAAAAAACAAAAAACAGCTTGAGAGAGCAAGGAAAGAATCGCTGACAAGATGTCCTTATCACCGACCTGAGAAGCTAACCTGTCAGTTCAGGGTCATCCCTCAGAGCAGGAGGAGACAGAGGCAATAGTCAGGAGATTCTGTGTCCTTCCCCCACACTCAGGAAGGCGCTTATCTGCCAAAATCTGTTCAGAAATCATATGAATCCCTGGCCTCTGCTTCTCTCATGCACTTGTTGGCGACCAGCTTACTTTGACATTTATGAGCTGGTGAGATATTGCCAAACAATAAGAGACACCAAGTTCCTGAACTTTCAAAGAGGGATGGCTCAGCATTCAGAGGCAAAGGGCATTTTGCTCTTCACATGTAGAAGAGGAATGTTACTGTTCAAAAGGTTCCGTAAATTTTCACTCTTAGCTCTGCACTTTGAGATTGGTTGCTCTATAAATGACTGCAATACTACAATATTTTTGGAATCAATCTTACATGTAAAAGTGTAAATGCCCTATGGAGATCTTTGCTACTTCAATCAACAACACCCCACACCCCCACCCCCGTGAGTGAATCCCATGACTTCAAGGAATGCTTGTCACAATGACTTTGCAACATCCTCTCCCCTGGGTTTTCCCCAGAATGCAAGCACTCTAGCATTGCAGACACCTTTTCTAGCTGGTGGGCCTTGGTCACCCCTCAAATCATGCTACAGCATGGGGCTTGATAACCATTAATTGGGAGAATGTAAGGTTGATGAAATATCAGATTCCACCTGGGTATAAAACATCCCCATCCCACCCTATCCAGCTACTGGCCCAACTTTCTTTGCGTTCCCTCCACTCTAAACGTGTACTTTTGATTCTTACCTCTCCACCTGGTCTCTACATAGTACAAACTGCATTCATTATCTTTGTTTGTTTGTTTGTTTGTTTTTTTTGGGGGGGCATCACTGCTCTCCGGCAGTGGGAGTAGGAGGCCCAGCCCCACTGCTGGAATTGAACCTCCGTCCCAGTGGGCCACAGTCCCACGCACAACCACTACGCCACCAGGGCTCAGCCCTTCATTATCTTTGTTAAGAAACGCTATACACTTCACCATTCCACACCTACCTTGCCCTCCAAACTATGCTCTTAAGGTTAATTGGTAAAAGGTAAATTGCTGGTTAACGTCCCAACATATCTCCATGCCAAAAGTTAGTCTCCTTGTTGCTACTAGCCTGTCAAGTTATGATCTCTAATTCATTTCTAACCTGTTTATATATACTGCACTAAATGGTACACTCCATGAGAAGAGGGAAATAATTCACTGTCATTATCATTAGGACAATGTCTAGTACATAGTAGGACCTCAAAAAATATGTATTTTCTTGATGGATACATGAATCAATGAATGACAAAAAAAGAGGGAAAAAAGCAGAAGACAGGCAAGAAGAACAGAAGAAAGAACACACCAAGGAGCTAATCATGAAAGGTTCCAGTCCAGTTGTCACTAACTGTCACTGATTTTATCTGCCCTCCTCCCTCTCCCAGATTATGGGGGGCATTCCTACACCATTCGATTGAAGACTCAAATGCTCATTCCAGTCAGTGAGAGTTATTGAGCATCTCCTCTGTGCCCAGCTCTGTGCTAGGCAGTGGTGATAAACCAATGAGCAAAAGACAACATTGGCCCTATCTTCTCCAAACTTACAGTCTAGTGTGAAAGCTAAGGCAGCAGTCAACTAAAACCCAGATGCCACAAGTACGCACCGACTTGGAACCAACAATCTGAAAGCTTTCTCAGGGGAAATGACGATCCAAGGTAGGAAGAAGGGAAGGAACCAATGGAGGAAGAGCAGAATCCCTTCGCTAGAACTTAACCAGGCAAAACTTAGAGAGGTGTCTTGTAGGTCCAGGGAGCAGCATGCATGAACACACTGAGGCGAGAGCAGGGGGTGGGGGAAGGTTCGGTGGGTCTTGAATTCAGAACCTGCAGGGGGTGGGGCTTGAAGCTGATGGTGTTGGCAGGGACCAAGTAAAGTACAGTTTTTAGTTGGGAAAATTTCAGAAACTATGGATCAATAAAATCTACCCAGTAGCTATCTCATACTCTATCTTCATTTAGTACTTTTCCTCATGATGACTAGCACTCATACTCAAGGTCATGAGGGAAGCAAGGCCATGACAAAAACCCATAAACACCACTTACACACCAGGGTGGCATATAGTCTTTTTATCCCCATCTCAAACTGACTATGGCAGTTGATCTGGGGTCAATTTGAGGATTAAGAGTGTAGGGGTGGAGTCTACCCTGTCAATCTGGAGCAAGTGAGACCGCTGTGTCTTTTTCTGAGAACTATGGGAAATGTGGTAATTCCTTTTTGGAGGCAGAGACAGTGTCTCTCTCAATTCACTCCCATGGAGTCACTCGACTGACAAGGCTCACTCCCTGTGAGACATTGCAGCTGACAAGACACATGGCAGCATGCTGATAGACCCTGAGCCCTGGAAGAGACAGAGGGAGACCCCCGACAGCACTGAGATGCTTCTACCACCATTGGATACACAAGACTCTGAATTCACTGGCCCATGATTGTCTTGGTGTCATCGTATGGGCTTAGTGAATATAGAAGACGATTTATAGATTGGTATCAGGCATATGGGCTAATAACAGACTTATGGCCTTGAACTGGACTGGGCTGTTCAATGGCTCTTGTGTATAAACCTCTTTCGTAAACACATATGCATGTTTATGAATTTGTGTCTCTAGTCTACCCGGACTAATATACCTACTAACAAGGAACCCTAGTAACCACTCAGATGGTTGGCAGTTCAAACCCACTCAGTGTCACAAAGGAGAGAAGTCCTGAGGAGAGGTTCCTATAGGGATCGCAGATTCACCTTCCAAGCAGCCCTGCTATGTCATGTGGAACTGCCATGGGTCCACACAGTACAATTGACCTACAACACTGAGCAGGAAATAACCACCCATGTTCAAAATTCCTACCAATCTTTCCTACTAAGCCATTAAATAATATCCCCATTCAGTAAAAATAACTCACATTAGTTATCAAATTCACTTACTTCCATTTTCATTAAAATAGCAAAGCCTGAATTCCATAGAAATTAGGGAGGAACGGATAAGGCAAAAAAAGTGGGGGGGGGGTGTTCCCTCTCTTTTCTAAAATATGAACATCATTTGAAAGCCTGACGAGTGCTTGACTTTAAAAAGGAAGGAGATGCACAACCATTAAAGTCTTAGGCATTTTTTCTAATTACAAATAATATGCAGTGCTTTTCCCAAATGGACCACTTTTCATTTGAAATGTCCTTAACACAGAATGTTAAGTACTGTTTGGACCAGCCCTACAACCCTGAGTGTGTGCCACAGTGACAACAAAGGGGGCGGTGAGGGGAGCATGGCTATCAACCTTATCCCAATTTTCTTCTGCTGCAGCTCTCCCCCCAGATAATAAGTGACGAGAATTCTTCAACATACACACAAAACCACACACAAACACGATTAAAAAATAACCAAGCTTTGATAATGTCATTGTATGAAATAAATGAGAAAAGCTGTCTCAAAGAGTAAGTCAAAAAGTATAGCTACAAGGGACCCAGTATGTATGTATGTATGTATCCAGGTTTTACTATTCCAAACAAAAGCTCTTGTAATTGGTGTCTGTAATTAGTGGAAGGCTAGTCTTCATCTTGTTATGGTGCCTTTAGAAATAAAAGGTCCAATCATAACAGTGGCTACCAAAAGAATCTGCCAAGCCAGTTAAACAAGTGCAAAACAGAGAGCCGAGAAAGCTCAGGAGGCCATTGGCCATTGAACTGATTTTGCAGAACGCCAAAGGATCCTATTGACAGGTTCTCTCAAAGACATGGGATGATCATGCAGAATTTTTAGGAATGAGATGCAAGGAAACAGAAAAAGGATATTGGTGAGGAAAAGGGCAGTAATCTCGCACCTAAGGTTTCTTTCCATTGCAATAGCACACCTGCTCATTCTTTAAGGGTAGCAAGGCCTTTCCTTGGAAAAGCTCACCCCATCCCACCCTACAGCCCTGATCTTGCCTCTGCAGGTTTTCTTTTGTCCCCAGAGTGAAAGAACAGTTCAAAGAATCAGGACTGGCATCCCACAAGGATGTGGCCCAAATCGTCATTTTGATGGGCTGTAAATCCAAGCGTATAGAATTCTTCAGGGAAGAGTTAGAAAGATGGAACCCCTGCCTTCAAACGTATTGTGACTTAGATGAAAGTTATGTTGAGAATCAATAGCTTCACATTTTGACATTTTTAGTTGATGAATAAAGGTTTCTATTATTTTGTAGAAGTATTTTGGGGGTTACCCTTGTGCACATTTTACAACAAGAATGGGGGTGGGGTGAGGATGCAGAGTTGGCACAACATCAAATAAAACCCAAACCAGGTGCCTTTGAGTTCATTTGGCCAGCGATACTACAGGACAGGGTAGGACTATTCCATGGGGTTTTCCAAGGCTGGAGACTTTATGGAAGCAGACTGCCACATCTGTCCTGCACAGAGAGGCTTGTGGGAGAGTGGCGAGCTTTCAGTCAGCCATCAAGAGCTTTCCCACTGTCTCACCAGGGCTCCTGCGAGCCACAAGTGCAGCAGTCATTACATCCAAATTTGCGACCTGCTCGGCAACAAACAAGCTGACATTAAGTTCTTTTGAGGAAGGCAAGGAAATGATTGATTTGCTCCATGGCTGCCTTCTTTGACCTTTCATCTATCCACTCAATACGCATTTATTAGCCATCTACGGTGTGCCAGACACTGGGCACTGTAGGAATGTTTAGCCACATCGTTGGCATCGACTCATTTAATACCATCCGCAGCAGCCAGTCTCAAACTTGAACAAGCAAAAGGGCCTCAGAGGTATCTCTACCTTAGAGGCTACAAGCCTATAGCTACCTTTCAAAACTTTACACATAAATGAACTAATATGTGTATATTTGCCTTAGGGTGGGCGAAGAGGCTTCAAAAGTCCATGGGAAAATTCAATGACCTTTTAACTCCCCTTTTCCAAGAGCTCTTTGAAGCTTCCTCAAACATGTGGTTTGCATACAATTAATGTACATATGGATCTTGATGGGAGTTGTATGATCCCCCAACAAAATGATTGATTTTAAAAAAGGAGGGGGAAAGAGGAACTTATACCAATGGCTAAAGTAGAAAATATGTGGAAATGAAGATGGCAACATGTTTACAAATATTTGATACAAATGATGTATGGAATATTATAAGAGCTGTAAGAACCCCCAACAAAATCATTGGGGGAAAAAACACATATAGAAATAGCCTGAGGGGCTGAGCCCCAGTGGTGTAATTGTTTGAGTGCGGGACTATGGCCCGCAGGCTTGGCAGTTCAAATCCAGCAGCGGCTCTCAGGAGCAGCGCTGGGTAGCTCCCATGAGCACCAGAGGGTAGTGATGCCCCCCCCCCCCCAAAAAAAAGAAATAGCCTGAAGAGATGATGCTCAATTAAATGTCCATGTGTAACTGTCAGGCTGTCATAATATACTTTTAGATGAAATTAAGAGAATTTTCTCACTAAAAACCAACCCCCACCCTCAATTCTTTGCAAAAATTTTGCACCCTCCCTCCAAAAAAACCCCACAGCACCTTAATCACAAAAAGTACAACCTTTCCCCGCACTACTGAACTCACTGAACCTGTGCTAGTTACCACAAGGGGCTGGAAGGAAGGATGGACAACAGAGAAATGATGAAGGTGAGCTTAATCAGAGTCTGTAAATAGTGAAAGGCAAGTTCCTTCCTCTGAACTTTGCCTCTTCTATCCATTTGCCGGTGGAAGTTACTACACTAGATCAAACATGATCCTGACAATTCTTTTTTATCAGCTGTTTATTTAGGAGAGTTTGACAAACAGAATTGCTGGGCAAACAGCCACAAAGAAAAAGATAAATCCTTAATTAAAGCACCCCAAACTGACAACAAAATGAGAAAAGTACTACCTTAGGTTTTCAAAGGAAATTGTGGGTGTATGCTGATATAGGGTCTTTAGAATAAGCCTTCATTCTACTCAGGAAATTAAAAGTCTTACTTTTAAAACTGGTTTCAGATATTAGCAAAAAATGTAAATGAAACTAAAGAACCATCTCCCAAATGTCTTTCTCTCTTTCTCTTTCTTTCTTTTCTTTCTTTCTTTCTTTCTTTCTTTCTTTCTTTCTTTCTTTCTTTCTTCTTTCTTTCTTTCTGGGAACAGTTATAATTTCAACAGAAAATATACTGCTGAGGAGTTTTGTTTTTTGCTTGGTTTTCTGACCCAGTTCTTTGTTTCCTTTGCCATCCACCAATGAAGGGGAAGTATGCAGAGAGCCAAGAGTCTGAGAAGTGATTCTGATCTGGTAGCAGAACACCCTTTTTTCCAGGGGGTAGCAGGGGGGGAGAGACAACTCTTTCCTCACCCCACCCCAGCCTTCCCCATTTTCTTTCGGAAAGGGGAGGAATTACATGTCTCCCCTACACAGCTGCAAAGCTCTGGTGCCAAGGTGATCCCAGATGTGCGCTCCAGGGGATTTCAGGGAGCACACCCAACTCCAAGTGAGGATGAACATGCAGGATACGCAGTAAAGCAATGCCACTAACTAGAAAGTGAGAAACAGATGCTAAACAACATTGGACAACTTTGTATGTCAAACAAAATACTGACTGCATGGTCAGTTGTTTGAAACCACCAACGGCTCCACGGGAGAAGGGTGAGGCTGTCAGTCTTGGAAACTCCCAGGGTCCCCCTCCCAGGAATCCCCCCCACACACTGCCCTCCAGGGCTGCTGTAAGTCCACACTGACTCATTGGCGGTGAGTTTAAACTGAAGCAGTAAGAAGAGCAGTAGTAAGAAAGTGGTCAGAATGTCTGGCTACTGATCAAAAGGCCAGGGAGAGCATGGACCTTCCAGCCAATCCTTGAGAAAAATTATAGCAATCTGCTCCCCCAGAAATGATAGCCTTGGACAGTTAATGGGTCAGTTCTACTTTGCCCTATGGAGTTCCTATGTACTGAAACTGACTCAGTGGTTCCAGGTTTGGATTTTTCTTGGCAGGCCAGATGGGAGCCGCCCCTTGGTTAGACATGGTGTAGTTCACCAAAAAGCTGGCAGTCGGAACCCATGGAGAAACAGGTGGTAGGCAGTCTGCTCAGTCCTGTAGGGTGCTATGAATGGGAACCTCCTCGATGGCAATAGATTTGGTTTTTTTGAAAGCAATACTGGGTCATAAACCCAATCAGAAAAATAGCAGATAATAGTAGATAGGTAGAAATTTAAAAAATAGTAGATAGGTAGAAAACCCAGTTGATTCTGACTCATAGAAATCCTCTGAGATAGGCTGGAGCTCCCCATACGCTTTCCAAGCCCTGGTGGTGTAAGGGCCGTGCACTGGGCAGTGATCCACAAGAAGCAAAGTTCAAAATCACCGGGCACTTCGAGGGAGAAAGACAGGGCTTTCAACTCCAGTGAATCCTAAGTCTCAGAATTTTTATACCCTGTTCATTGGGGTCACTATGAGTTGGCCTCCATCAACTCGTGCTGTCATTGAGTTTTGACCCCACCATGTTCCAAGGCTGCACAAGATCTCCTGAAAGTGTGGAAGGCCCAGCATGTCACTTTAAGGAGGACGGTGAGCCTGACCCAGGTTTTTCATGTCTTTACTTGCCTCATATTCGTGTGGAAGTCGATAATGAATCGAGAAAGGTGAGGGAGAACTGGTGCATATAAACTATGGTGTTGGGGAAGACTATTGAAAGTACAAGAGTGCCAGAGCAAAAACAAATCTGTCTTGGAAGAAGTGCAATCAGAAAACTCCTTAGAAACAAAGTTGGTGAGATCTCACCTCACAAACTTTGAGACATGTTATCACAGGAGACCAATGTCCGCGAAAGGTAACCTTGCTTGTCGGAGAGTCAGTAAAAAAGAGAAAGACTCTCTAGGAGACATAGTGGCCCCGTGGCTGCCAAGAGTGGGCTCCAATAAGAACATCTGTGAGGACGGCACAGGTCCTGGCAGTGTTTTTCCTGTTGTGCACAGGCTTGCTGCTGAGTGGGAAGTGAAGCGATGGTACCTAATCAGTAGAAGAGCAGACCGCCACATCTTTCTCCATTCCACATAGTCAGCCTTTCAGAGAGTAGATATAGTCCAGTGTTTAAACACTGCAGCGGCACAGCTCCTTTGACACTGCATCCTCCTTGGTAGATAAACTTTCAGACCTTAAGTTAGATCATAGATTCCCAAACTTATTTGGCCTACCAACCCCTTCCTTAGAAAAAAATTACCTAGCGCTCCTCTAGCAATTAGCAACTTTTGTGCAATAGTCCGTCATCCAGGTTAAAGTGTAAGTATCTGCTTTTGCAGCTCCCCCAGATCATTCCAGCACCCCAGAGTGGGAAATATCACCTACCTTGGGAAACCCTGAGTTACATCATTGATGAACTAGGAATAAACATGCCTTCAAGAGTTGTCCCATAAGGGTCAACAAATAATGCCTGGAATACAATAGTCAATAAATGTAAGCTATGCATGACCCTGATTGGTGTTGTTGCGGTTGTTGTACAGGCTAAAACTTCTAAGGAAAAGTCTATTATTATGGAAAAGTCACCAATTTGGTTGTGATAAACTGAAAATGATGGATCAGATTTTACTACTTATTAGTTGGGCAAGGCTAAGTAAACCCCTTTTCCCAAGTCCCTGCTGCTTCATGTCATTCATTTACTCAGCAATTTTAACGTAGTATCTCCTGGGTGTCTATCAATGGCTATACTAAACTGACTTCCTGCCCTTATGGAACTTAATTAGTCCAAGGGAAATAGAAGAGTGTCGTGCTGAGTTGATGTCATATATAAAAATGATTGGTTGGCTTATGTTCAATGTTCCCTCAAGAGTTAACACTCTATGAATCTCAAACCAACACAAACTCAGTGCCACGGAGTCCACAGCGACTTACCCAACAGGAGAGGGCAGAACTGCTCCATGGCTTTCTGAGACTGGAGCTTATTACAGGAGTAGGAAACATTTGTTTTGCTCCCATGGAGCGACAGGCGGTTCTGAACCGCTGACCTTGTGGTTAGCAGGTCAAAATGTACCCATAAATATCATAATTTCTCATTCCGGTAATAGTCAAAGATGCTTTCGCGCATCTTTCTGCTGCTGCAATCAAACACCTATCATTACTACATGCCTTGCTGCCTTATGAAAGCAATGATTTTCATCGAAGGTGATTGATTAGAATTCTGGAAAACCTTTGCTGTTCGAGAGAGAATCCAGTCTTCACTTCACTGTGCTGCTCTTGCTGGCCCGAAAGCCAACAGTTTAGAAACGAATACTGGCGCTCACGCACAGGGCCACTCAATCTTAGCATATACACACCACCACTGGAACTGACGGCTGAGCGGCTCCCAAGACTAGTTACAGAAAATGTGTGACTTGACAAATGGGCTGTAAAGGAACACCACGGGACATACAACCCCCAGGCTAGGATTACAGTCAATAGGAAAGGTTTACTTGAAGCTTTTAAACATCCCATTTGGTTCACAGTCATACAAATCTATCTGGAGCTGAAGCATTTGGTTGGAGGGCAGGTTGTACAAGGTTGATTATGTTCTGAAAAGGGGCTAGGGGCTGAGCCCCGGTGGCGTAGTGGTTGTGCGCAGGACTGCGGCCAACTGGGTTGGAGGTTCCATTCCAGCTCACAGAAGCAAAGGCTGGGCCTCCTACTCGCACCACCAGAGGGCAGTGATGCCTAAAAAAAAAAAAAGGTCTATCCCCCCAGTAGCATGTCTTTAGGGGCAGCCTGGAGTGGATAAACCTGACACAGGACACCTGCCTTTTCCAAGTGAATGAAGCGAAGACTAAGAAATCATATGCAAAGGGGTAGAGGGGATATCAAAGTGTCAGATGGGTGAGACTGTGAAGACACAAAGGATTGTGAAATATATGAATGCGCGTCCTTTAAATGATTTTTCAATGATACAGTCTTTCCGTGAGTTACTTGCTTGATAACCCTTGCTTGAATGGTAAAATTACATTTCATGAATTTAGTTGGCAAATTGGACAAAGACTAGAAGAATTCATTAAAAATTTGATTTAAAGGATAAATAAAAATAACATAATTAGCACATAAATTGTTTTATGTAAAGTTGCTTCTGAAGCAACTTTTATTTTCTTAAAACAGCATGTAATTATAAATAAACAGTTGCTCTACAGTCTAGTTTACTGATTTAGGTATAAACATAAATCTTAAAATGACACCCATAGAAGCAGTAGTCAAAAAACTGAGATGCAAGCCTTTAATAACACTCTTCAAGTCATAATTCCTAATAATATAATTCTGGACTCTATGCTTAGAAACCCATTTTTTGGAAGGAGTTCTTTGCTGTGGCCAGATTAAGAGAAGATTATGTGTGAACCCTAATAGTGTGGAACAAGTCACTTGCTGTCCGCTCCTTACTCCCTTCATTTCCTATGGAGTTTTGGTCTGCTATAAAATAACACCCCACCCTCCACCCACATCCTCCTCTGCATAGGAGAACCATCTCAGAAACAGAGAGAAGTGCCAGATCATCAGAAGAGCACTTTGGCGATCTCTATCTGAAGTGGCACAAGACAGAGAAGACCAGAGGCACCAGAAATGACGAGAACAAAGGGACCTCGTTCAAGTGTTAGAAAGCAAAGATGTCACCCACCAAGAGGATGAAATTGTGCCCGACTCAAACTGTGGTGGTATTTGAAAATCTTCGCATATGCCGGCAAAAGCCGAGTGGTGAATAAGAGAAGCAGAAGAATTGATGCATCCGAATTGTTGTTTTGCAAAGAGTATTAAAATACCATAGGCTACCAGAGAGGGATGAGCAAATCTGTCTTGGAGAAGAGACAGCTCCTTAGAATGTTCCTTAGAAAGGAGACCTGTGACCTGTGCCCGTGAGTCATGCTCTTAGTCTCCAGGGAAGGACATAATGCTTGGTAAAAGGAGGATCAGCAGAAAAGACAAACATCTCCCAGGAGATGGCCTGGCACAGTGGATCCAACAGTGCACTAAAAAAGAGTCCTCTTTGTGGAGATGGCACAGGGGGAGGCAGTGCTGTCTTCTGGTATACACGAGGTCTCTCCTAGTCAGAACTGACGGCATGGTACCTAAGAACAACCGAAATCTCACACTTCCCGAGTAATTTCTCTTACTCTCAACCTCCATACTTTGGAAAATGAGAGTGGGGGGCTTTATTAGCCACAAGATTTCTTAAAACACTAGAGGACTAGAGTGCTGTGATATAAAGATTGAAACTCAATGTTCTCCAAACCTTCGTATGACAAATGAGTGTAATCTAAACTTTTTGTTTTCAATGTAATCTTAAAAAACACAATTCCCATAACATAGATCTTAATAGTTCAATCCCATTAATAAGAGTCATGCAATCATCACCACAAATACTCTCAAGACATTTTCTTCTTTTTATATCCTTTGTTACCTCTTCCTCCCACCCCTGCCTACCCCACCACATCCTTAGGTAAATAGTAATCCAGTTCCTGTCTCTACAGATTAACCTATCCTAGATTTCGTATACAGAAAATCATGTAAAATACAAAGAAATAAAAACCTCAATTTAAAAAAAATCAATAAAAAAGAAAGCAATTATACTAAAAACAGCTAAATACTAAGAACAGCTTCAGAAATGGGTCATGAGAGATCAAATAAAAAAAAAAGGAAAAAGGGAGAGATCAAATGATAAGGTGCTACATTTCAGCCTAACTACATCTGCCATAAACTACTTTGCAATGTTCTCTAATATGGACTCTGGAATTCACTGGAGACAATCTGGGTGGTGTTTGTGTTGCGAAAGGATTTTGAGCTTCCACTGTCATCCACAGCCTTCTGCCAACTGGATGCTCAGAATGTAAGCACTAATACCATTCCTTCCTTTGGATTTGAATGTGGATTTTATTATTTACAATGCTTGGGTCACACAGGCTGATACACTTCTTCCATGTGAACTTCATTGATATTTTCAGTACAATTTTAAGCAATGGTTAATATAGATATTTAGTCAATACTACTTTGTGACTTATCATAAAATCCATCAACCTCTTTGATAAAGTTCTATGAGGTTGAAGCTTTATTAGAATATGATACAGTTACTGGTATAAGCCTACACTACTGTCTAAGAGCCCAGCTACAGCAACAAATACATGCTGGACTGCTACCCCAAACTCTGGCTGTTTGACTCCTTCATGGAGGGTCTGCTCTCATAAAGATTCCAACCAAAAGCTGATGGAGCAGTCCCATTCTGCCACGTGGGGTCATGATGTGCTAAAAGCAGACTGGAAGGCAAACAAACAGCAAAAGAGAATTTGGGGGATTGAGAGATGGCATGCATGGGTCTCAGAAGTGAAAAACTTATTTTATAAAGGAAAAGATTTCTTGTAAAGACTTAAAGGATAGAGGGAAAAAAAAGACTAAAGGATTCTAGATTTTGCAGTTCAAGGCCCAGCATTCACCAGCCACTCTGCTACCTGCTGTGAAGTCAAAGGCAATTTTTTTTCTCCTTTTCATCTCTAAAATGACGACATTAAGGGTACCTACATCAGAGGTGTTTGCAAGAATCAAATGCATTCATATATTTAAACACAGGAATCATTCGCCATACAAAATACATTTCATGAACATGACAGAAATTAACTCTTCCATTGTGTTCATTAGATGTATCTAGGGACCAGAAAACACCAATCAAAAGTTGACTGCTTATTAAAATGAGGGGATTTTACTAACCTGGCCATAAATCAGGTGTTTTCATGTGGAAATAGTGGCATGATAAGTTATAAGAACTATGCGGTTGGGAGGAGAGAAACTAACAAAGAAACGATGTTTCCCCCTTGAAAAATTAAGAGAAGTATGCTCAACCCACAGCCCTGTGGGTTAGGGAGGCACAGAGGGTTATGCACTGAGCTGTTAACTAGAAGGTCAGCAGTTTGAAATCACCAGTTGTCCCACAAGAGAAAGATGAGCTTTTCTGCTTCCATAAAAATGTATAACATTGGAAACCCACTGGGGCAGTTCTACACCATCCATTGGGTCACTGTGAGTCAAAATTGCCTCAATAGAAGTTAGAGTTTAGGTTATTTTTTGTCAAATCAGTGTCAGTAAATAACTGACTACTAACTAAAATCAATAATTGATGCATAACCACCATCACCACCATTACACCCCCATCCCCAGAGGGATGAACAAGAAAAATGTGGGTGAAAGGAGACAGTGATAGATTTAAGATATGAAAATAATAATAATAATCTATCACTTATCAAAGGGCTGGGGTGGGGGGGGGGGAAGAAGAGTTGATACCAAGGACTCAAATAGAAAGCAAATGCTTAAAAAATGATGGTGGCAACATATGTACAAAGGTGTTTGACACAATTGACGTATGGAATGTTATATGATACTGAGAGCCCCCAATAAGATAATTGAAAGTAAAAAAAGACTTCCAATGATATGAGCAGTCTTTAAACATCAAAGCTGAATGTTAACATAGTGGCAAGGTACTGATTTTCAAGTACAGAGGGATGATGCTGTTGAGTGGACAGTTGGACTAGATGACCTGAAAGCAGTGGCGGGGAGGGGAGAAAGGACATACCTCAGAACTGTAGGATATTGTAACTTTATAAAATGTCTTTGAGATGTGGAAGATAATCTTATTAAGCCACTTAGTTGTTCAATAGAATCATCTCGAATCTTTTAAAGAATGTCAGTTTTATTCCAGATCAATGAAAGTAAAAACTTTCTTCAGGTGGAACTTGGGCACAATATTTATGTGCTTGTTTAATTGCATATGTGTGTGTGGGGGGGGGGTGTTTTAATTCTTTCAGGTGGCTCTAACATGCAGCAAATGTTGAGAAACATTGGTCTAATCCAATCTATTTAAATTTCAAATAAGGATATTATGTGTCACCTTGATGACTTGAATCTAGGACAGACAACTGGTTCACATGTGTGAATTCCATCTCACAGCAACCCACAGGGAACTTACTACTCTGTGCCTCATAAAGGCCTCAAGGCTGTGGACATTTAGACACATAATGGGGGCAATTGTTCAAAGAAGCCTCTGCACAGATTTGAACTATCAACCTTTAGATTAATAGCTAATCACTACATTGTTTGTCAACCAGTGACACCTTACAGATAAGTTTTTTTGGGGGGTGGGGAATGGACTTTAATCCCCCCCCCAAAAGATACAAATGTCTGCCAGTTCATTATTTACCTTCTCATTTCACAGCCCCAGGATTATTGTAAAGCTGTACTAGCAAAGGGATACAAAACTACTTTAGTACCAGGAGGTTCCCTTTAATTTTATATATATACATGTATATATATATAATTTTACCTGATATATGTGTGTGTGCATATATGTGTATATATAAAACCTGTTTTTAATTTTTAGTATTTTCTTGAAGTTATCACAAATGGTTCTAGTACCACTTTTTACTTAAATGGTGGACAAAAGATATTTTCTGCTGAGAAAAACTGAAACATTTTCAACTTTAAGACACAGCTTAAAACTAAACTTTGGTCAGTTTTAAATTATTGTTAGGGTTAGATTGTGAGGAGTGAAATGGACTTGAAATGAGGTCATTAAATGAACAGAAAATCCAGCAGATCTGAATGCAGATCTGGAGTCTCAGCATCTGGGTCACAAAAGTTTACAATGAGACTATGGTAATTAGTTCTGCATGTCATTTCCAATTAGATGGCAGGGGGGGAAAGGTGTGGCAGAGATAAAGAGATCTGGCTTAAGACCTTTCTAATCTGATTATCTCAGTACACACCACTCTGAAGCCCGGACAAGTCACTACCTCTCTTGGAAACCCTTTCTGCATTTGCAAAGTGAGGGGGTTCATCAAGATGATGAACACTAGTTTTCTAGGTAAGATGATCCACAATGTCAAGATTAGCAGCACTGGTCTAGAATATTTTTTTACTGTCCACTCTTTTGCTGGGATCATAGTGCCCTGTAACACATGCAAAGGTTTGAAAGCTTAAGGGGCATCTGATTCAGAGACTTATTCAAAATAAGGTATCAAACAGGCCACCAGCATGACAGCTTCATCAGAGAGAGAACGCCGTCAGACTGACCGGAGGGCTGACTAGACCTTTAACAGCTTGACCATTTTTCAGAAAGGTTATTTTTGATGTTTTGGAGAGTTTATTAAAATTCAGATCATGGTGAGTTATACTCAAAAATAGGAAATGCTCCTATCTCCCCCAAAAGAAAATTCCATGAGAATTATATAGACTTTTCTAAAACTGTGTCTAAAAGCAATTGTACCCAAATAGAATTACATTTAAATATTATTTATTGGACAAAACCTACACTGCTTTTTTAAAAGAAGAATCTTTAAAAAGAAGCCCCTCTCCCCGCTCCCCCCCCCCCACGCCAGACACCCTGGCCCCCTCCCCCTCTCCCCACTAGGTCTCTTGCTAGATGGGCCACCTGATGGGCTGAGATAACAGACAAGGAGGTAATAGACAAGCAGGTAACAGACAAGGAGACTTTGCACCACCCACCCAGTGACATCATCAGCATATGCAAATAAAATACAGGGCTCCATGGAGGAGATGGGTCAGTTTGGCAGTTCCCTTGGGTCAAAGAAAACCATCTCAAATGCAGGAATAGGAATCAAGAAATAAGAGGCCGTGGCAGAGATCATGCCGTGCCTGGAGTGGTAGAGACAGCACTGGAGGCTGCAGTGCCCAGCCTGGGAGACAGCATAGAGGTACTGTGTGTAAAGCATGAGACCATACAGAAGAGCAGCACCAAGACCATGAACCAGAGCGGCAGGGGTCACCACCCACAGAACAAGTAAAGCTGAGGGCCTCTGGGGAGGAAGCAGGCTTGCAAACTGGTTTGCCCGTTGAGCATTTATCAGCAAAGAAGGAATTTGTAACACTTGCCCATGTAGGGCAAAAATCACAGGCATATGTAGCTGAGAGACTGAGGACAAGGAGATGGGCCTGTTAGCATGGGTGGGAAGAGGCTCTGTGGAGAAAAGAAAGAATGGCATATTTAGTACTTTTTTTATCCCAACTTCTAGCCTGCTAACTTCCATAATAAACCCTGTAAGTGCCAAAAGAAAAAAAAAATAAGAAAGAATCTGAAATGTGGTGAAGAAAGCTGATGGTACCTGGCTATTAAAAGATAGAGCATCTGGGGTCTTAAAGGCTTGAAGATAAATAAGCAGCCATCTCACCGAGAAGCAACAGAGCCCACGTGGAAGAAGCACCAACCCTTGTGAGCACCAGGTGTCAATGGGATCAGGGATCAGGCATTAGGAGATCCCAAATAAACAATAATTTTATAGTTTTGATGGGAATGAAGGGGGTCAGAGCAGAGACTCAAGGCTAAAGTGACCAGATTTTAAGCAGAACACCATTGACAGGGGGTGGGGGTGGGGTTCTTGATTAAAAATTTAGTCTATAACAAAAATGTTCATAGAACACAAAAATCGGATTATAATATATTTATTTTAATTTAAAAATGCCATGGGATGTTGTTAAATTGTTAAAAAGCGGGACGTCTAGTCACTTTACCCAAGGCCCATCTGCAGACAATAGGGCATTCACTCACAGAAGAGTCACAAGGAATACATGAGGTAGCCAGAGTCCGGTATAGCCACAACAAAACATATAACATTCCTCTAATTCTTTAATGCCCACTCCCACCCCCATTATGATCCCAGTTCTACCTTACAAATCCAGAGCATGTACCCTGGTACAAATAAGAGCTCTCGACACATGGAATTCTGGACAGATAAACCCTTCAGAAACAATAATGGGAGTAAAGATACCAAGAAGGTCGGGAGGAAGGGGGAAGGGAGGTGGATGTAGAGGAAACCAATTGCAATGGTTGATGTAAAACCTCCCCCACACATACATCCAGGGTGAAAAATAACATAAATATGGGTGAAGGGAGGCAGCAGACAGATATGAAAATAATAAGTTATAATTTATCAAGGAGTCATGAAGGTGGAAGGGTGAAGAGGGAGGGAAAAAACAAGAAGCCAACACCAAAGGCTCAAGTAGAAAAAAAGATGTTTTGAAAAGGATGATGGCAACATATGTACAAATGTGCTTGACACAGTGGATCTGTGGATTGTTATGAGTTGCAATTATTTTAAAAATGATTTTAAAAGAAGAATCTGAGGCACCTAGAAGTCTCAGACTGCTTAGAATAACTGCTTGACAAAGGCTGATTTTATCCACTGGTTAGATTAATTAATGCACACTCAAACAATTATTTTGTAAGGCACATATGGAAAACAAGAGAAAATTCCAATAGATGAAAATGTAGCATGAGCTTTAAGACTGATAAAGCACTTAACACAACTGAAGGACTAGTTTAAACTATTCTCAGTGATAATTGGTAGTGAGGAGATAGTGGCTACTTACAGAAGAAATAATGACTGTAAACAAATCTTGAAGGAAGAAAGACGATTAGGATATATAAGGAAAAAAATGGGTGTTCCTATGTCTAATTACCAGTTGTGGGTTCACTGTTGAAATATCACAAGTATTTAAAGAAACCTGGAAGACATTATGGGCAAATGCAGTGCCTTTGCTTGAACTCTATGGTGGATTCACCACATAAACTATGCTCAAACATCTGTGCTTTATCACTGAGTTGGAAACCAAGTATAGGATTATATATACTTTTAAATCTAGTTTTTAAACTTCCATTTTCCTGTGCCCAATAGGCCAGAATTGAGAGGCTAATTTAACAAATATATTATCTGTTAATAAACAGAGTCACAGACTTTAGTTGATTCTACTTCCAAACAGAAAAAATATATAGACTACACTTTTGAAAGAATATAGGCAAACAGATTAAACAGACATGTCCTACAATTTTTTTAGACATGTCAGGAGATTTTCCAGTAAAATAACTCCAACCTGGGATCACAGACTTCCTTATTCCTGAAGAAGCTCACAGAAACAAAACTGTCAGATGTTAGGTATCTGCCAACAAGGAGATTCAGAACAGGCCAGGTTGAGGGAACGACTATCAGTCCTACCTCAACTGCTGCTAGCCATGGAGTCTCTGCACCAAATTCACAGTCATATAACTAGCAAAACTCTGCTTCCTGTTTTCTACTTCCAACTCCCATATTGCCCTGGTCCACTGGGCAGAGAAATGACACTGGCTGGCAGCCCCTGCTGTGCTAATTTGTCCTGGATCACCCTGCACTGCTTTGTTAGCTAGCACTTGGTATTGGCAACCTACTCTTCTTTTTCTGCCTCCCTACGCTCGTCCTAATTCTGACAGCTAGAATCGACCTTCTGTTGCCACAAAGACAGAAATACCTGCATGTTCACATCAAGAATTCTCAAGTAGCATCTCACTCGGTAGACTGTTCTAATTCTCACATTATTATGCTCTTGTTAAAACAGGAACAGTGCCTGGTAGCACAGAGATTACATGTTGGGCTGCTAACCCCAAGGTCAGCAATTTTAAACCACCAGCCTGCTAGGAGGGAGATCGATGAAACTTCCTACCCCTGTAGAGAGTTCTAGTTTCCGCCACTCAAAGGGTCAAGTCTACCTTGTCCTATATGGCTCCATAAGACACAATGCCATTGAATCAAGGGCAATGAATTCACTCAGCAGTTCTCAATCTGGGGGAAAATGACCCTAACACAGGAGTCACCTAATGCATCCTGCATATCAGGTATTTACATTATGATTCATAACAGTAGCAAAATTAGAGTGAAGTAGCAACAAAAATAATTTTATGGCTGGGGGTCACCACAACATGAGGAACTATATGCAAGGGTCACAGAAAGAGGAAGGTTGAGAACCACTGAGTTACCTGAAAGCAGGGCGTGTCTAACTGTGTAGCTCTGGGTAAGTTTCAATTCTCTGGAGCCAATCAATGATACTGTTTCAGTTTGCGCTTATATATGTGACAGGTATCAGACTGAATCGCTTTTAGAAATCCTCTCCAGCGTACAATGCTGCTCCTGCTCCCATATCCCTCGTTTCTGTGAGAGAGCCCTACCAGGCCTTTAGGAAAACCCCGAGAATCATCTATCAACCCCGGTGGCACTTACTCCACACCCACATCAACCAAATAGCCCCTTTATCCCTGACACTTGAGGAGCTAACCTCAAGCTTTCCACACTTCCTCTTCAAGCCCACCAGGGTCTCCTGGATGCCCACTCAGTGGGGATTCACTTGGGAGCTTCTCGGAGAGTGGAGGAAAGAGGGACATCATCAACAGGAGAAAGAAAACTTACTTTTCCATGAGCATCTGAAACTCCCTTGGCTTCTATGACAGAGTCAACTCCAAGGGCATTGGATTGAAGTTTTAGTTTGGCTACTATATCTATAGGCAGTATGTATAAGGTATATATAAGTATATATAAGTATGTATAAGGTATATAATCAAAAACACTTCTAAGTTGATGTTGACTCATAGTGACCCTCTGTGGGTTTTGAAAGGGTTTCCACTCGTTCTCCCTGGGAGTTGCTGGTGCTTTCCAACTGCTGATCATGTGGACTGCAGCCCAAGGGGTACATAAATATAGATAAAGCATTACTAAAGTTGTGAGTGAATTCTGTCTCCTACAGAAACTCAGATAGGCTGCCCCTCCTAGTCACCCAAAGCAACTGAGAGCTGCCTTAACTTTAGAGACCGGGAGATTATGTCACAACTTAGATGCTCTACACCAGGATTTAATCACGGTAATGGAAATTACCAGAACCACTTATTTCTGGCTAAATGCTACAATTTAGACATCGTGACTTATTTCCCAGAAAGACAAAGAATTGGTCACACCCACCTTTATAGTAACGTAGCTGCTACAGCCATGCTGTGCACAGTAAGGCCATCTTTGCCACGGTGAGAACCCCATCCCAGGTAAAATGTGGACACCCACCTTGCTTCATGGAATGGGCTCAGAGTGAGGACTCTTAGGCTTTCCACTATGACAGGGAGCACCTTTGTGACTCGGGGAGGCTTTGCTGGGAAGCTTTTCTAGCATGCCTACATGTGTTAGACTGGGTAGACTAGAGAATCGAATTCATGGACACTCATGTATATAAGAATGAGGTTTATATATAAAAGCAGTTGAATATTGAGAAAATATCCCAGTTCAATTCAGATCAATCCGTAAGTCAGAGACTTACCCCTATGTTCAGTATCAATCTACAAAGTCCACTTCAGACTCATGAAACATATGCAGTGACACAGAATGCAGGAAGGTCACAGGCCAGTGGGTGTGAAGCCAGTGGCGGTAGAAGTATCTCAGCATTGGTAGTGGTGTCTCCACTTCCCAGGGCTGCATTAGGGTAGACCCATGCAGCTTTTCCTCAGGGATATCTCGCAGGAAGTGAACAGATAGAGAACAAGTCTCTCCCAATTCTAAGAAGGAAATACTGGAATTCCTGGAATTCTCAGGACACCATGCCCACACAGTGACCTCATTGGTTATGTCTTGATTGACAGACCAGATATAGTCTACCCCTTCACTTGCAATCCTCAAACTGACACCAGATTGTATAACTACCACACTACCCAATTCATCAAAGGCTTCAGTCGATTAATTTTCAAAGATAAGTCAAAATGGTGCTGGCCTTTACATCCCCAATGTCACCACTATTATTGTGTTTGATCTTCAAGATTCTTACATGTGTATTTTATTAGAAATCCTATCATTCAATACATTGCTCTATTGTTGTGTTTCCTGAAGCTTCATCATGGACTGATCTTTTATAAATTGTCACTTATGGAAACTGTGATCGTTACCAACTTATAGGTAAGAAAAGCTGGTGAACAGAGAAAAAGATGGGTCATGTGCCGAAGGTCACAGATCCAATGATAGATACCTAAGATGAGATTAGCATCAAGATGACTTGAAAGAAGAGTGTGCACCCTTAATCCTCTTTACTATGGCATACATTTCAATGTATCTAACTCTATGTCATTCTTTTAACAATAATTACATAGATGTAGCCAAATTTACCCAGAGATAGGCATTGTGTTTTACTTTCTACTTCTGTAAACAATGCTAAAATTAAAGCCCTTGCACAAAGCCTTGCTACATTTAACTACCCACATATTGCTTAAAAATAAGTTGAGATTCAAAAGAGTTGTACAAATAGTACAGATATCCTGCATACCCTTCCCCCCTGCTTCCCCCAAAGACATTAGTCTTACGTCACCAGTCCAGGGATCAAAACCAGGAAATTAACAAGGCCACAATAGTCTTAATCTGACTGTCAACTTTATTACAAATTTACAAGTTTCCACTCCTGCTCCCCATTCCAAGAACACACACTGTATGTCATTAGTATGTATCCTTGGTGGTACATGTGTCAGTTCTCTTGACTTGGGCAGTACTTCCACAGAGGACTGGTCAGTTGTTTCTGGAGAAGGTCTCTTAGTGAGTGTCCCGAATGCTTTATGCTTGTTTACATGGAAGTTGTGCATTGTAGGGAACTGTTACAGGTCATGCGTCCCACTCAAGATATCAGATCAAGGCACATAATGTCAGGATATTCTATTCATTACTAATGATAATGACCTTCAGCGTGTGACTAAGCCAGGCTTCTACAATGTAAAATTACTTTGACTCTTGGCAATTAGTAAACGTATTAGGGGTGGTATTTTAAAATTATCTTGAAGTCTTCACTTCAAGAACTCTGTGGGAAACTTCCACCATCTTTTCATTTTGTTTTTCCACAATCCCTCATATTGTTTTTTTATGCAAACTTTTACCAAGTAAACTTTACCATCCATCAGTGGATCTAATATGCAGAGATATGGGTGTATGCCTAACAGCGATTTTTAACAATCTCTATTTATTAATCAATATTCTTTTCTGTAAAATAAAGTGGTTCCTTCTTCCACATGTATTTATTACTTCAAGGGATATTTTCATTTTTGCGGAATTATCCAATGGCATCATTATTTGCTTTCTTGCTCAAACTGTTCTAGCTGTGGCCATTAGGAGTTCCTCCAGGTTGGCACCTGGGTCTTCTTGGCCTGGTCCCACTGCTTTTCTGAAAATGTCCTCAATTTCTGGAACAACAAAGTGTTCCAGACTCATCTTGTATTTTCCCCAGCCAGGGCCTAGAACCAACCACTTCTGTATGAAGCTCTGGTTCCCTGGTATTGAGAAGCACAATGTGGATGCTGGATTGATCCCTGGTTCAAGATCCTCTCAGCAGGAAGAGCTTGCAAACACATGTATATTAACCCAAGAATACACACTCATTTACCTTCTTTGTAGATGAAAACTCACAGTTCATACTGATAGCTATAATACCATCTTTGTAACTTCTTTTTCTCATGGCTCATCATATGTAGTATGGCTGCATATTTGTTCAATCCTTGTGTATAAAACAGGAGTCTGGGTGGCATGCTGGGTTACATGCTGGGCTGCTAATTGCAAGCTCAGCAGTTCAAAACCACCAGCTGCTCCGTGGGAGAAAATGAGGTGTTCTACTGCTGTCAATAATCAGTCTCAGAAACCCACAGGGACTGTTCTGCTCTCTCTCATATGGTTGCTAACAGTCAGAAGTAACTACACAGCAAAGGCGTCTGCTTTTTAGCTCATACCTTTCTAGAAACAAAATTACATCTCATGTGTATGCCTACTGCCCTTTTTGTCTGTGGCCTTAAAGAAAGTCAAAATTTGGTCCCTAAAGTTAGTAAGCACTTTCTTTCCCCATTCTCTTTGGTTTGGTGGCTCATTTATTGCTGCTTGTATGTCATTTCAACCTCCCATATGCCTTCCCCCTGGCGTGGCCAGGCAGCAAGGCTGTGTGTTTCTCTGGACAGGCACCCTGCGGATGAGTCAGATGGCGACATCAATCAGCAACAGTCAGAGCCTGGTGGCCACGTGCTTCCCTGAGCCCCAGTGCTAATCTCCGCTCTTGACAGTGGAGTAGCGTTTCAGAGCCTAGGCTCATGGAGTCTATGCCTCCTTTGCTCATAGGTACCAAAGGCGATGTAGTGCAACAAAACAAGCCCACAGCTGAGGTAATTCTGACTCCAAGGGATCCCTCTCAGTGCAGCAGACGTGCTCTGCAAGGGTTGAGGAATGTGACTCTTTCCTGGGACAGCCAGTCTCTCCTTCTCTTCTTTCTCATAAGTAGCAGCTTTGTGTTTCAAACCACCAAGCCAGCATTTCATCTACTGCACCACCAAGGCTTCTTACATTTGGGGGTAATGGTGGGGTTTGAAAAGGACTTCTCAAATGCAAATACTGGTGAATAATTATCTTATTTCTTACTAATTAGAATTCTTGTTGGATGCTAGTGAGGCCCTCATAAGACTTGCCCTGTTGGTTTTCCTAGGCTTTACCAACCTGAGTTTTGCCAAGGCAGATCCTCAGTCAGATCTTTCTCCTTTGCAGTTCTAGGGTGGGTGAGCAGCCGAGTGCTTAATCACTGTACCACCAGGGCTGCTTACAGCCCACCCATTGGAATCTGACCTTTCCATGAAAGTATACATTGTACCTACAGGCGTCCTGACATGGCTTCCCATGCAGGAGTCAACCCCACTGGAAGGATCCAAACAGCTTCCAGAGGAAGCATGACAGAGAAGCCAAAGCTGAGAAACTAAGAACTTGAAGACATTACCTATGAAAGTTTCAGACAGTTTGGTTCTTTTGTTTTCTTTTGTTTTTTAACTATCTTCCCTCAGGAAAAGAAATGGGGAACACATTGATGAAATGAGGCAGGTGGGAACAAACCTACCCTGACAGTCAGGAGCCCTGTGGAAACAGAAGGAGCAAAGAGAAGCGCAAGTCATGGCTTCCCAGTGACCGGAAAACACACTGGATATATTAAAGTGGGGCACTGACCAGAAGGATGAGATCAGAAACAACTTCTGGCATCTGTGAAAGGGAAGAAAGCTCAGCCACAATGGGAACACCGAGGGAGGAGAGGGCAGGGTAGTGATACTCAGAAACTACCTACTTTGTTATGCGATTGGCAGCCTTTTACCAAGAATTCCCCAAATAAATGCCACAAAACAAATAAATGAGAAAGTACTCGCCTTTCCAAAGTGACATAAGAAAACAGGAAGGGGTTTTGCTTAGCGGGTCACCATGAGTAGTGCTTGAATCTGAGGGAAGGGTGGCAAGAAAGGAAAAGAGATAAGGTGGAACATTCTGGAAAGATCCTCTAGAATGTTCAGGGCACAGTTTAACCAATCCATGTGGATTACCACAGGAAGGGGTTTGTGGGTCTTCACAGAAGGACCTCTTGGCTCTCTGTGGGCCTATCTTCTCCTTTGAGCACCACTTCGCATTACTTAGCTTCAGCAAAGACTAATAGGTAGCTATGCAAACCTCAGCATTTTAGTCCTAGGCATGCACTCTTAGTTTAGAAGGTTGGAAGTAAAAACTCATGGGCAGTTAAATCCTTTGTGCTTTTTTAAGATTCACAGGAAGTTGCCTATGACATTTTTGTGTAAGACACATGCTTTCTACAATAAATAGCCACGCCCCCCTTTCAAAGTTTATAAATAAATTAGGCGAGAAAGATGGTAAGTGGTACACAGTAACACATAAAAAAGATGTCTTGTGTGTGTGGCTTAGGGTTGGGATTTTAGGACTGAGGCCCCTGAGAAATCCCCGGCCACTGAGCCTCTCTGTGGAAGCGGGATTGGTGCGGAGGTTAGAGACCACCTACAGGAGAGGACAAAGAACCATTCAATCCAGCAAAAAATGAACACAGAGGTGAGCATGGTGGGTTATATAAAAGGGCTGGCGCTGTATTTTTAGACAGCTGCATTACATCAACACCATTGAGGTTTTTAAACGTTTAAATAAGTGGAAAGGACTGCTTAGATGGCCACTTGTAATTCTAATCATCATAAAAGTCAAAGACAAGGTGAAACCAATAGCAAACTATCATGAGGCCCAAATCTTATTAGAAATAATATTAATATACACACAAAGCATTCACAGACTCGTCAATATTCCTGTCTTGATCTTAAAAATATGTGATTTGATGCAGTCTCGATGGATCTGTGTCAATACTGGCACAGAGGGAGTGCGGCTCAAAGGACACGAGTTGTGCTGCTTACATCCCACATGTTCACCATTCCCTTCTCCAGCCTGCACTCAAGCTACTCCCGCCACCCAGAGTCCCTTTTCTATGCATCCATCAGAGCTATCTTCAAGCTGGACCTCTAGATTACCTCCCTCCAAGGTTTCCTAGCTCCAATCCAGTTTGATGTCATTTCTCTTGGTCCTTCTTCACAAAACTCCACAAGAGTTTACAGATAACTCTCTCTGAGAGAGAGAGAGAGAGAGAGAGAGAGAGAGAGAGAGAGAGAGAGAGAGATTTCTAAAGATAGATGCCTCCCCACCCCAACCGCAATTCCTCAACTCCTGGTTATCCAGTCTGACAGTAATCGAGGCACTGCTGGGAAGGGATTCTGTAAACAGAATTGATGTGGGGACTTTAATACGAGACTATTAGTTTGAGTTCTCTGTAGAAATCCGCTGTGGTGTGTCCTTAAAAGGAAAGAGCAAGGCAGAACAGTCTGTGGAGAAAGACCATACAGTGGCAGAGATGAGAGCTGAGGTAGGAGAGGTCAAATCAGCATTTCTCAAAGGGCTGCAAAAGCAGATGCTTACACAGAATTGTGGAATGTGGGACACTGTACAATATTTCTAACTGCTGGGAGGGGTGGTTTTTTTGGCGGGGAGGTTTGGTGGGGGGAGAGACAGTAGATTAAATAAGTTTAGGAGTAGATGTGCTCCTACCACTGTATTTGAACATGTAAGAAGGGGCCCTGGAGCCAAGGAATGCAGGAAGGTTTAAAGAACTGAGATCTACCACCAGGAAGGAAACAGGAACGTTGGTCCTTCAACCACATAGAACCAAATTCTGTAAACAACCTGAATGAGCTTAGTTGTGATTCCCTTCTCAGATTCCACCACCCTCCCCAAAAGAAACATGGTCTTGGCCAACTCTGTCATTCTAGTCTTATGCAATCTGAAGCAGAAAACCAGCCGAGCTTACCCAAGCCTGTGGTCTACAGAATGGTAGTGTGTTAAGCCACCAAATTTGTGGTAATTTGCTCGGTAGAAATAGAAAACAGATATGTCAGCTTGTGTATGCCTTATCATAATCTCCTAGTTCAAATCTCACTCACTGGGCATCAGAATGAGCTGAGGAATTATTGGAAAATACACATAAAATCAACCCCCTGTCATCTGAAATGAATGGGGAAGGCAAGAGAGAAGGGACCAAGATCAGAGTTTGATTTTTAAGTCATCCCCCTACTTTATGACTGTTACTACCACCAGAAATTTTCTACGTGCTCCTCCCCAATTAATCCATATCCCCCATTGACCTAGAGGACATGATTATGCAGAGGTTCATTTTGCCTTAGAACTGCATACAATGAAAATCACCTCAGATGACAGCATCTTGTGTGCAGCTTCATTCAAAATGTCGCATCACTTATTCTGCTCCTTTCTAGTGTCAAGTGGCACTGCACTGTGAAAAATACCACTCTATTAAGCCTCTGACCCATCAGTTGGCAATGATTTTGGCCTCAAGTTTGGGGCTTTTTGAATAAATAGCCACATATCTTTTTGAGATATCTTAACCTTGACTTGCTGTATCAGCAGGCGAGGATATTAATTTTATCAAGAAGGGCCACACCTTTTCCTCAAGTCACAGTACCATGTTAACAATTTTCTACCTGGTTGTGTAACATCAGTTTCCTACCTTTTCTTCCCTGACTGTGAATGATTTTAAATGGGTAACCAGGATTTAGAACTCTACAAGATTTCCTGCCAATGGAGAAGTCTGATAATTGGACCACTGACAACTAAATCCATGGAAGAGGAATTGAAGTTGACAAGGATTTCATTCTATGTGAAATAACAATGTCCATGAAAGGAGAAGTCAAGAAATCAAATGACATACTCTACTAGGTCAGTCTGCACAAGGTCTCTTTAAAGTTTCTCAAAAGCAAACGTGTCACTTTGATGATACAGATGGGCCTGACACAGCCATCATCTTTCCAATCACCTGTGAAGCCTGGACAATGAAAAAAGCAGGCAGAAAATGAGTGGATGCTTTCAACTGGGGATTGGTAAGCACACTGGACCTAGCATGGACATACAAATAATGCTTTTTGTCTTGCAGAGAGTATAGCCAGCATGTTCTTTAGGCACAAGGATTGCATTACACCACCTCACTTAATATAGCCTGTCCCTAGAAGGGACCAAATCCTGAGGGAGGACATCATAGTTGGTAGAGAGTCAGTGAAACGAGGAAAACCCCAAGGAAACGGGGTGTGCATAAGAGTCACAACAGCAGACTCAAGCATGCTCCAAATCAAGAAGGGGTCACAGATCGAAAAGGATTTGTCGGGCTCACACCTCACGTAGGCACAAGTCAGAGCTGACTTGACAGCAACCAGTAAGAGTCAGGACATGCTGGATGAGGATTCCCTTCACGCAAGGACTCGTGGTGTCTCACTTTGCTCCTGCATAATACTCCACACAATCCCTAGACAACGCAGCAAGTCAGAATGACTCAGTGGCAATGACTAGGAGTTTTGTGTTAGGGTTTTTTTTTTAAGGCTGATTGAAACGTTGATGCTCTAGCCTCAGATAAAACACAGTGCCTTCCATTCCTGGCCATAGTTAGGCTTCTTGAGGGTTGTTTGAACAAGATGAAAGTGCATGCAGAGTTGGTGATGTGTATGTTGGTGGCTTTTTTGTTTTATTTTTTTATGAGCATGAAAATTCACATCTTCCATCAGATTTTCGGGGAGACATCTGTTCTCCAAAATACTAAAAAAAGGAGCAATCTAACTAAAGAGTCTCAGTAGCATAGTGAGCTGTATGTTGTGCTAGGAATCTCAAGGTCAGCAGTTTGAAACCACCAGCTGCTCTATCACAGAAAGCGAAAAATTTGCTACTCCTGTCCACAGATACAGCCTTGGAAACTTACGGGGGCAGTTTTACCCCCTCCTATAGGGTCACTATGAATCGGGATTGATGGGAGGCTAGTAATCCTGATTAAACAAAACTACTAAAATACACAGCTACTGTTCCTTGAACTATTCTCCCATCTTGTCTAGATACCACTGAAGGTGCTTCCACCTCCCTCTTTACCCCCCAAGAGTTCTGCACACCTGGATGAATGGACATTACAAAGTAGCAGTGTGAGCATCCTCAAGGGACTTAAATTGTATTCCTCTTAAATAAATGTTCTTGCAGTTTGGAGAGCATAAAATAAGTCTGAAGGAGGAAGATCAGGGTTGTAGGGTGAATGGGGTACAGTTTTCCAATGAAATTCTCATAGGAAAGCACTTACTACCTTTAGAACAAGCAAGTGCATTTTCATGATGGGAAACAAAATTACCTGAAAATATTTGTGGCCCATTTCCTCACAAATGTACTTTTCTATTTCCTTAAAACATTTTCATAATAAGACTTGTTGTGTCCTTCAAGGAAAAGATAACAAGATTACCCTGTTGAAATCCCCGAAACATTTGCTAGAACCTTCTGCACTGACGTGTTTGCCTCAATTTAAACATCCCAGTAGATTTCCTCAGAAGCCACCTTTTTGAGTAGGCTTGTTTTTTGTTTTTATGAAGACAACAAGACTAAGAAAAGTGTATTACAGAGAGAACTTCTCTAAAGCCACCCCCTAATCATCCTGACATGTTATAACACATTTTGTTTGGAAAATACCCAGGTATATATGAACTGCTACACCAGTCACAATATTTTTTGATGCACCCTCACACAACACTACAATTCATTTATTTTAAAAGTTTCTGTTGAATATCTGATTTGTGCGAATAACTACATGAGGGGTAGTGTTGAGGACGTGGTTGCTAAATGCTTGTGTTAGACTAGAGAAACAGACTCATAGACACGCCTATATTTATGAGAAAGAGCTTTCTATAAAGAGTAATCATACATTAAGAAAACCTCCCAGCCCAGATTAAGTCCATATGTCCAATACCAATCTATAAAGTCCTCCTCAGACTCACAAAACACATGCAATGATGCCGAATGCAGGAAGATCACATGCCAGTAGGTGGGAAGTCTTGTGGATATAGTGGTGGTATAAGCATCTCAGCGCTGGCAGGGGTCTCCACAGGACTTCTCAGCCCAGGGCATTATAATCTAATTAACACTAAGATGCTCTAAAGATCTTAAAATTATTTTCCAGTATATCACATTTGTATAACACTGCTACTTGACAAGACACAATACAAATAACCCTTTGAGGTGATAGTTTATGTTTCTTGGAGTGAAAAGAGAAAAGAGAGAAACAACATAGCAATCCGAGATGCTCACATCATGGCTCTCTGAATACCTTCTGACTTGCCTGTGGAGGATGGCCCGGCCCTGCTGGAGGTCTTCCCAACAGGACAGTGAGTGCCATGCAGGGAGTCTCTTCTCTCTCTCGGGGAAAGTCTGTGGGGACTGGTGCTCTCCCCAGCACAGGGTCGTCTGGGAGAAGTTCTGGGGAACAGCTGCAGGAAGGTGAGGTCTTCAGGGGGTGGTGAGAAGGTGTCAGAGGAAGGGGCCCCTCGCCCTGGGAAACACCACAGAAACAAGCACATGCAGACTCCAACCAGCAAAGATAAAAGGCGACCAGAAACAGGCAGAGAGGTCAAGACGGTAGAGAAATGAGTTATTGCATATTAATAATGGATTTTCTGATCAAAGCTCATGTCCTTAAATGCCAAAAAACCTTCATCAAAGAGCTTTGTTGGCAATCTTTCTATTTCACACTCCCTGTCTCCTTAATCAAACTCAGTCCACATAATGTAACAATCCAGATGACTCATGACGTGCATCCATTCCTCTGTGGTTCGAGGAGAGAGCCAATTCCCCGAGAAGTGACAGACTACATACATTTGCTGTCCCCCTCCTCAGAGCCACTCAAGGGGTTCTGTCTGAAGACTCAGGTCCCCTTTTTAGTTCTTTGTCCCGTCCAGGTAAACCTAGGTAGGGCAGCAATCCTTGTCCTTCTAGTTATTAGCCACCTGGGAAAACTGGTTTTCTTCTAAACAACTTAAAACGTTTTAGGAAACAACCTACATACTTGTGCTTCACTCAAGCAGTTTTAGAGAAATTTAATTTGATGCAGATTCACCCTGTCATGTCAGAGCAGGCTCAGGGCTGCACAGTGGTGGGAAGGCGGCAGGGCCCTGCAGGTCCCCACAGTTCAGTTGGCATGCTGGCCCCCACCTAGCGGGCTAATGCTTCTGAGAATTCAGCAGGGGGGGACCTGAGGTCAAACTTGCTGAAGTAGAAATGCAGTACTAAAATTCATGTGACTTCTTTACACAACCCCTGGAATACCGACTCATTCTGGTCGGTCAGATATTTTTATTTTATGATTTGATTGCTTTAAGCATAGTTTTATTTTATTTTTTGTTTTTTGTTTGCTTTTTGTTTTGGGGATATCATTGCCCTCTGGTGGTGGGAATAGGAGTCCCAGCCTTGTTGCTGGATTTGAACCTCCAACCCAGTGGGCCGCAGTCCCACGCACAACCACTACGCCACCGGGGCTCAGCCCTTATTTTATTTTTTCACATCTTTCTCAGGCAACTTAATCTTAGAGTATCAAACCACAAATTGCTTTGTTCTATGGGCTGCGTTCCTTGTCCGATTGCAAAAGCCTCCTAATGAAAATGAGCTTCTTTAAATCCTCAATGAATAGGCAAACCCCACCTCCAGGGCAGAGTACTGCAATTAATTTCCCTTTAAATCACATGTCTATTAAAAGAGTACAGTAAATTAATTACTTAATTAATTAATTAAATGAAAGAGCATATTAAAACTCCATGGAGCTGCTAAATGCCTTATTACTACTATTACAAGCAAGTGGCCACATCGACACTGAAGGATGCCAATATACAAATAGGACAGGGACCTCTACTGGGGACCACCAGCTATTCATTCACAAATAAATATTAAATTAACTCTACTTTTTAATATTTTCTGCCTTCTTTTAGATTGATGTTTTATGTTTCACATTTTTAGTCCTATTGGTTTTGTTGGTTTTATGGTTTCCTATATATGAAATCCACAATAGGTAAACCTGGACAAACAGTAACTGGATAAATGATTCCTGGGGGAAATAATTAATTAATGAGAGGTTGGAGGGAAATGGAGTGTTAATCACAATGAGTACAAGGATAAACAAAATTTTCTAAAACTGATTGTGGTGATGATTGTATACTTCTTGAATTGTATGCTGTATAAACTTTATGCCAAGAGAACTGTTGAAATATAAAATAATACTTGCATCAAGTTACTTTTTCTAGATTAAATGTAATAAAATATAGAGTATGGTTGCCATTTAACTTGTGAAGCCAAAATTCTTCAATTTATTTAAGAACATTAAATGCAAAAGCTAAACATCTCCATCTCTATGCCAAGTGTTAATCAGAGTCCTTGAGCCCTCTCTCAAAGAGAGTGTAACAGCTAGTTTATGGTCCTGGGTTATAAGAGTAGAGTCTAAGGACTCACACAGACTCAATTCAATGAATAGCGTATTTCTGTTCTTTCTTACAATCAACGGACTGAAGATGTTGGGAAAGTAGGTGGAGGATTAAGGAGATGGGGATTCCCGTCCACCCCCTTCCATGATAGAAGTCCAAGGCAGTAACAAATGGAGCTAAGCACTACTACTATTGAACACACGGTTTTTGAATGTGTGGCTGGAGAGCAAAGTTCTTAGTAACTTCAGGAGACGGTAAGGTTTCTGAGGTAGGTTAGGAAGTCAAACCACCCACTTAGCAAGCAGGTTCATAAACAACTGGTGGACAAGAATAACCTTGGATTGTTTTTCTTTAAAATCAAACTGACACTCTAATTACTATTCAGTTCAATGCCTTAGTTAACTGAGGAGGAATGAAACCTAGAATGGCTGGATAACTCACCTAGAGACCACTGCTAGCTAGCAGTCTATAAATCTCAACTCTTGTGCTCTTCACTTTACTACACACAACCACTTAGATGATGGAATCTATTAAAAAGTAATAAAAGTACTTATATAGAGAATGCTGTAATACTCTCTGTTAATGCTAGGGATGTGTATGCATGCTTACACAAAGTATATGTTTGTATGCACAAAATGATTTATATATATGAAAGAAATTATTAATAGCTAAAATAATTTTATATTTTAAAAAATTACTATTGTATGGCTTTACTTGTCCTGCTTTGAACCAGTAAGTTCTTTCAAGGGTCTCAGGACTATAGAAACCAAAATCTGCCTGACTTTTAGCATACAAATCATGTAAGCTAGTGACTAGGCCTTCCTAAAAGCAACCTACAGGCTGAGTTTTCAACAGACACAACGGAAGAAGGCTTACATTCACAATGCAACTCATGAATTCACATCAATAATACATGTTCATACTTGAGAGACAGGAACAATAACCTTGATGAACTGTGTTACTACATTTTAAAATGCTCCAAACATACATTCCAAGTTCTGGCAGTGCATCTGAATGTGGAATTCTGCAGCATTTCTTCATGATCAAATTAGAAATAGGCTCTCTCTGGGAATTGTCACTATTCCCTTACAGTACCCTTAACTATTACTACCACCCTCACACAATCTCTCTCTTCTCTCTCTCTCTGGTTAAAAATCTGTTTGCACACTCTAAGGAGCATCTGTTCTGTCAAAGCGTTCTAGCTCACTTCGTAGTGATGCGGATTATAAAAACACTTGCAAGGACAAGATGCGTGGCGTTTTGACTTTTTCAAAGCTTTATCGTCGTTTTTCACTCAAGGTCTAAACCACACCAAAGACAGCATCACTCTTCTCCCCATGGTGAGCATGTGACTAGATGCAGCAGTGTGCTTATAGACATTCAGGGGGAAAGCAGATGCAGAGATACACCAAAACATTTTCATAACTCAGCTGCATATATTTCTTAAGGGGGGGGGGCAGCAGAACCTTTAAAGGTATTAAAAAGCTTGCTACACTTATTTTTCTCTTAGAAGGCTTTCATGCTTCTGCCACAAATCATGAAAGCTTCTTCTCGCCACAGAAACTGTTGCTACCAGGTTTCCATGACCTTCTCTGGGCCATAACTCACATCTTCCAGGCAACAGTTCATGCTCTTTTTATAGCGACACTTAAATACCACCCAGAAATTCCTATTTTCAACTACAGACTCCAAATATAACTCACATGAAGGCTTTCTGAGAATTCACTTCAGGTTTCTCATTTATAAAAAAGTTCACACTTCTTTTGGTGGGGAACTAAGGCCTGCTCCTTCCCCTCCTGAAATTTTTTAAGAGTAATATTTTGAGAAAGCTGCCACATCAGAAGTTTTCCTGGATTTATATCTGAACATTAACTAGTTCAACTAATATATACTTCATTGCCTAAAGCAATAAATGCAATGTAAAAATTGAAACTTACAAAAGTGAGCCAAGTTCATTGGGGGGAAAGATCATTTTAAGACCATCCAGCACTTAGATATAAAGAATCCTTTAAGATCTCTGATAGGATTTTTCCATTTCCCTGCCCCCCCCCCACACCCCCCATAGACCATTTTGTCCAAAAGACATTTCATAAGGAATTTCTAGTAAGACAAGAATGGAGCAAGCATTTCTGGTCAGAGTGGTAAGGGGTTGGGGGTCAGACACTGAAGATTCTAGGAGCCTAAATTGAACACCTATGGACACAACTCAAACCATACTGAATAAATGAAGACAAAGGCAGAGAGAGGAGAATGTCAACTGGAGGTTTATCACTATACTTATTCAAAGACATGATATCCAGCCCCATGCACAAAAGCAACAATATTTGAAGGCCCTCAACAATATTTGAAGGTCACCATCTGAACCACTAACACACATCTTCTAATTTACATAATCTTCATAGTCACTCTTGGGCAAGAGATACTCATATCTTATGAGAAAGAAACAAACAAAACACCCCAAAACTCAGGGGCATATGCATAGCAAAATATTGGACTTTCTTTCCAAATATGTTTGACACTATTTACTTCAAACTACAAAAAAGTCTTCCAAACGATATTCAGAATTAACATGTGTCTGTGTGTGTATATATATAAAGACCACTTCAGCATTTAGATAGAAAGAATCCTTAAAGATCTCTGATAGCATATTTTTTTTGGGGGGGGCATCACTGCCCTCAGGTGGTGGGAGTAGAAGGCCCAGCCTTTGCTCCGTGGAGCTGGAATCGAACCTCCATCCCAGTGGGCCGCAGTCCCGCACACAACCACTACGCCACCGGGGCTCAGCCCTCTGATAGCATTTTTACATCTCCTTTTTTCCACAAAGACCATATACATACATACACACATATATAAATATATAATTTATTGAATTAATAATACTTCAGATGATAAAATATATTCCATGAATTTTACAAATAAGTTAACTGGCACTACACTCCCAAGATCCTTTAAAATGGACTCCCCCATCCTCCCTAAAAAACAAATAAACCTCACAAATATCAGAGTAAGGGAACAATCAAGAACTAAACACCTTACTAAACAATTAAGTAGTAAACACCTTACTAATTCTTAGGAATATTGTCTGTGACTTCTTCAGGCACTCCACAGTGAGAAATGGAGAAGAGACAAGATGCATTCACAGGTAAGCTAGGCTCTCATGAAGAAAGACCACCCAGGTAGGGGGCCAAGACTTTGAAGTTAAAATTAGACAACACCAAGAACTAGATACAGTATTCAATGCTTGTAGGAATAATACAGGAAGGGAAGATAAAAGTAACAGAAATGGAAACGTTAGAAAAAGAGGAGAATGAGAGAAGACTTTCTGTTGCTCAAGGATAACCTTTGATAAAGATAGAAAAGCAAGGCAATGGTCTGTGCTACATTTTCAATCTCCTATCTGGCTGAAAGGATCAACTCACAGGGACAGACAGGGTGAGCTGGCCTGGGATCAAGCTTTCTCTAGTAGAAGAGCATGTGCAGTTCCGTTACTCTGCTTGAAACTGGTGATTTTTTGAGTTTGAAGCTTAAAAATATGGCCTACCTCTAAACCTTAATGAATGATTAAGCTGTCTGTTTATCCATATGTAGCTATAACTGACCACAAACCCTAGGAAAGTTACATAATCTGTTGTCAACTTGAAATTATTAAGAGTGAAGAAGGGGCTGAGCCCCGGTGGCGTAGTGGTTGAGTGCGGGACTGTGGCCCACAGGGCTGGCAGTTCAAATCCAGCAGTAGCTCTCCAGGAGCAAGACTAGGCCTCCCATTGCCACAAAAAAAAAAAAAGAGTGAAGGGGTGGAGTTTAGCCTGTCAATCAGGTCACAGCTTGATGACCTCATTTGGAGGCACTGAGGAGAGAAAAGGTTCACTGGAGGTAGGACACACACACTTTCTGAGACATTCTTGTTGACAAGACACATGGAGCTACGCTAGAAGACTGGAGCTGAAGGAGGCACATAGAGAGACCTCTGCCAGCACTGAGATGCTTCTACCACCCCTGGATCCACATGACTTTCCACCCGCTGTCCTGTGATCTTCTTGCATGTAGCATTACTGCATGTGTTTTGTGAGTCTGAAGAGGAATTTAAAGATTGGTATTGGACATAAGGGCTAATTTCGAACTTATGGACTTGATATGGACTGAGTTGGGAGGCTTTCTCAATATACAATGGCTCATAATGCTCTTTCTTATCTATGAATTTGTTTCTCAAGTTAACTCAGACCACCACAAACCCTAATGATGATGAGCTGAATTGAATAATTTTATACTCCCGAATTACTTTTCTTCTAGTCCAACAAGACGCATTATCTTTATTTAAAATGTGTTTTCCTTTGTTGCCTTTGGAGTTTATTCTGTGTAAATGTTATCCTCTTGGCTAATTTCTTCATCGTTTTCATAAAGTACTCTTCCCTTGATAATACCAAGTAAGAAAATTCCACTTAAAACAAGATAAAGCTTTTGGTCAACTGGATGTTATGAAATGGGCACAAGTAAGCTACATACAATCAACCTCACTGCCATTGGGCCACTTCTAACTCGTGGCCACCCAAGGCTATAAATCTTTACAGAAATAGATAGCTTCACTTGCCCACCCCCACCCCCCAAGAACGTATATACAAAGGATCTTCAAAAAGTTTGTGGGGAAAATGGAATGAAAAGAAAACACAATTTTTCCATGAACAATGTCACACCCCTTTGCCTCATTGGAAACCTATTCTAAAATAACTAAATTCTTTTTAGAAAGCAATCAAATCTGAGTAGGAGTTTTTAGCAGCAGCCACCACAAGAAGTAAGGATGATAAGACTATGCCTGACATATTTGGGGCATATTATCAGGAAGGGCCTCCTATGAGCAATGAGCTCCAAGACCAAGATTGTGAGTCTGGTAAAGGATTAGGCAATGGTTCCTTCTATTGCCTATTAGGTGCCTTGAATGTCTGTAACTAACAAGAAACACCATCACCAAGAGAAATGACTCCCTGGTGGTAGACTGGTTAAGTACTGGGTTGCCATCTGGAAGTGTGAACCCATTAGCAGCTCCACAAAAGATTGAGAGGCCTGTTCCTATAAATATTCCAGCTAGAAAACTCTGTGGGATAGTTAAACTCTGCCACATCGAGTCTTTATAAGAATCAGTTTGGCAACACATAACAGAAGATGATCTGCAGTCATGAGACACTTAATGACCAAGATACATTTTATGAAATGGGCGATTATGCAAAGTGGAATCTGGTTGACACTTTTCCCTTCATTTGGAATCGCCATGCGCTTTGTGCAAGGAAGCCTTGGGGGTCCAGGGTGTGTGTGCTGAGTTGTGGTCCACAAGGTGAGCAGTTTGGAACCACCGGACACTCCTTGAGAGAAAGATGGAGCTTTCTCATCTCAGTCTCAGCAACTCCCAGGGACAGTTTTACCCTGTCATATGGGATCACTAAGAGTCAGCATCGATCCAATGGTCTTAGCTTGTTTTGGGTTTTGGCTGCTTTATGTGAGAAAGAACCCTCCCCCTCCTCTCATTCACAATAGCACGTGATCGATGAGGGAAGATGCTCATTTGGTCTCAGCTCAAGGCTCACAATACTTCATCAACACACAATGGGCCCTTAGTGTTGCAGCCTAGCATGATTAAGTCCACCCACTGCATGTGATATACCAAAGAAGTCCAGAAGCAATAAGCCAATGGACATATTGCAATAAAAATAAAATATATACTCGTGTATAAGCTGACACATGTATCAGCTGAGGCACCTAATTTTACCATAAAAACTGCATATAATGTGTGCTGAAAACTGGCTTATACATGAGTATATGTGATAAATAAAGAATAAATCAAATCAAATCAAGTACCCTAAAGGACTTTTTAATATTAAATCTAGCACATATATTGAGAGAGGTATGATAAGGGTAATGGTCTTTCCTCTTCCCTCATAATGAAACTGAATGGAAAGATAAAAGAAAAACATAGAGAAAAGAGGAGGGATGGCTGGGGTAGGGCGGGACAGTCACACCAAACACCAAATGGAGGGGGGTGGGGGAGTTTCAAAGAAGTAGTTCTTGTTGCAATCGGGAGTAAAATCCAGATTTTTAAAGAAGTGGCATACACTCACGTCAAGTGAGTGAGAGGCTGAAGTTTGCTTTGAAAGAGAATCGATATTTTGCTCGACAATTTCCAGGTGACATGCCACTGTTGTCTTCAGTGTCACTTCATTGTCATTTTCCCATAATAAAGCAAGCAAGCATACCACATAGTCTTACTCCCGGGGTTTGTAAACAGTCTTTCAATTGCACTAGGACCACAAATCATCCAGCAAACTCTTGGCAGGGTCTATCAAATCAGAAGCTATGCATCTCTAAGGAGAACAGTAGTCCCTGGACCGTAGCACATTAACTACATTGAGTTTTGGATAACTTCATCAAACACATTCAAATCTGCCTGATACTCAACTCAGAATCCTGCAGCTTATCATACGCCTGCCAGTAAAATCCAAATGCTTCACTGTAACACTTTTCCTATCAATTTTGATTTCTGACATAACTTGATAAAAGCTTCACAAATCCTCTGAGAGTCATTATTTTTCACACTAGTAACACTACACTGAAAAAAGACTTGTACATCTACAGTATAGCACTGATGAAGTAAATGTATAGAGCATATTTATCAGGTCACACTGCACCTCTTAGTTCCTGTGTCCACTAGACATTGCACCTTCAGAAATAACAGCATACACAAAATAGAAATGAATTTTATCATACCTGCCTTATTTAACATAGGTCTTTCAAATTTTTCATATTCCAATTTTAACAAGATGCATTGAAAACAGTAAAAATTGGAATCTGATAATTCCACATTTTATATAATGTTTCCTCTTTCTGAGCATAAGGCTAAGTCTATCAGAATTCTATTCTTTAGAAGTGAAAGATTACATAAATCATACGACAGGATTAATCTTTCATCTGGTACATTACCATATGATAGGATGATTCAAATTTCTTAGCAAGCTCACTCAAACAGATTCCAAAAAGATTGCTAGGAGCACTAAGTTTCAAAACAGAAGTCCAGAATCCAATAAAAATGTGTATAAATCACATTCTTCGACATGCACTTCACAGTCACAGCTACTGCATATTCATACTCCGTCTCAATAATTATGTTGCACTTGATCAAATTTACATCTCATTTTCAATGCTGTAGTATACTATGAATTCCAAAGTTGACTGTTGTCTCCTTGAAAGAATCAAGATAGGGAAGAACAATAAAGCTGAAGTGCAAATAATTCACATGTCCTACAATGATGCAGATGGGATTTAGTCTGTTCCTGGAAGTAACCTAGGCCTCACAGTGAGAAGGGATCAACTACAGTCAGCGCTGCTTCCATAATGATCTGCAAATTCTGTTTTGTTTCCATCATGAATTTACCTTTTTGCCCTTCTCTGAGTTCTCAAGGTCTACTTGCAAACCAAAGGTCAACACTGCCCAATTATTTGTTCCACGCACGATTCCAAATCTACTTATTATCTCGATATTGCTGAGCAAAATGGAAACCCTAGGCATTATTACTTCATGGGCATACTGAAATCTTAAGCAACAATGACTATCCCCGTGGAAACATCGGCAATAAAACAAAAGGGAAACTAACAAAGGAAGCAGTGAATACATATAAAAGCACGCCTTATCAAGAGATTTTTCAATATGTACCTTCAGCAGGTCCTTGGAGAAATCACTACCCTCATTGACTCCTTGGAGGTTTGCAATGAACTCCTGACAGGTCATCTTCTTTCCAATATTCTGCAGTTAGAGGCAAAGAATACACTGCAGTGACTTTTATGCAATCAAGATTAATTTTTCAACATGTAGCTACACAAAACAAGAATTCGTTTAGATTGTGAAGACATGAATGCACGCATATAGGCACACATACATACATACTACAATTTAATATGCATGAGACAAGCATACGGTTTCTAATACTACAAATTTGTTATTAAATATAAATTGCATGATTATGTCAAAGCTTCTTTTAACCTTAGGTATATAAAAAAAAATCAGTGCCGCATTTATGTAAATAAAATAGAATGAAGTTTTTGATAAAAAACAAGATAAAAATGACATTTCTGAGCTGACCTCTGCTGTCAAGAACTGTAAAGAAATTGAGGTTTCACTCTACTTTCCGGCTAATAGGCTAGCCTTCCACGATCCCAAAGAAGCTGGCAGAAAATAAAATGGTTGGGCTGTGTTTTATTTACATTATTCAAAAGAACAGTAGAGAAATACTTTAGAGACACTGCAGCTTTGCATCAGGATTGCTGCATTACCACAATAAAAGAAGTCACATGCACCTCATGATTTCCTATTGTCTATAAACGTTACGCTTACGCTGATCCGCTGATCCATCGTCTAGTAAATGTGGAATATTGTGAGAATTTCCAAAATGTGACAGAGGCACAAAGTGTGATAGACTTGCTTGATGTTGGGTTGTCGCAAACACTCACTTTATAAAAATGGCAATCTCAGTGAAGCCAAAAAAAAACGAAGCGCCAGAAAACAAGGGATTCCCAGAGTGTGGATACTGTCAGTATAGTCTTGTACCAGTTCTGAGTCCCAGTTCTCACATAGCAGCTTGCTTAACACCAGTTGACACGTGTATCCACACTGCACCAGGTTACGGGAGAGGCACGATAAACAGGAGCATGTCTAATTAACCACTGACTCTTGATGCAGATGCTACTGCTTATCTTCGAAGGCCATAAGTAAATCAGTCCATTCCTGTGGAATTAGAGCTGCCTACTTTAGAGAGAGCCTCTAAAGGAGAGTTCAGAACCAAAGCAACCAATGCTTCTATTCACAAATATCGTGTAGTCATATGTACGTATATGAATAAAGAGACCCATGGAAATTTTCCTGCCCCCTCAAGAAGTTTCCAAGAATGATTTAGGGTTAATGAAGTTCAAGCAAAGAAAAAATCACATTAATAAAAAGTAATTTTTAAATGTAATGTTAAAAAAAGACAAAAATTTTTTTTTTAAAAAAAGGAAAAGATTCCCATCATTGACCATGAAATGATCATAGTTGCTTTATCAGTTAAGTTTTGAGTATTTGTTCTTCAGCTTACTGGAAATCTGAGCTAAACGAAAATATATATTTTGTTTTTAGGTTATTGCCTCCCCCATCACCCAGGTTCTCACACCTATCGAAACTTCTGGCCTACAATCCTTTATTCCTCCACTCCACTCTGGGTCATCATCAAAGCTTGCTACTTCTTTTTTAATCAAAGTTTGTTACTTTTTGGAGTAAAATATGACACAATTTTAAAGATAAAGTTACTGATTAATATAAGGGAGGCCTTCAAAGCTCCAAACTAAAAAAAACTTTGGGGGGGAAGGGGTCATCACTGCCCTGATGGGAGAAGGAAGCCCAGCCTTGCTCCTGGAGAGCTGCTGCCGGATTTGAACCGTCAGCCCTGTGGGCCGCAGTCCCACACACAACCACTAGGGCTCAGACCCAAACTAAAAAATTTTAAGAATAACACTACTTTAGAATTTCTACAGTAACAAAAATACAAATACATGTATAAGGGGCATCAATAAATCCAGATGAAAGCCTGTCACCACATAATTCCATTTTCAATGAACTTTATCTACATATGCAGACAGAAACACATATAAGTATTTTTCATTTCTAGTTTGCCACAAAGCTTTTGACACTCTCTGATACATATTTCACTAACTCAATTTTCCTAGTGCTTTCTAAGCATACCAAGTCCAACAGTGTCATCCAGGATAAAACAATATCATCAACAGACATTTTAATATGATTTGGGAAAGGCATTCTGGGGTATTGGTCAGTATACAATAAATTTTTTAAACACTTTAATTCTTATAGTGAAAAAATCCTTTACATCAATTCACATAGCAGGAACTCTTAAGTACTAAATAATGGAATTTGTAAGATAGATAAAGCTATGAAAAAAACTTATAAGACAAATAAAATTCCTCTTAATGTGTTTTTCTATAATGAAGAAATATCAATTCACTACACTTTTCTTCAAAATATCTGCTTTATGAAAATACAACTTACATACGATAATAATCACTCTTTTGGACCCTACCATTTAGTAATATAAAGTTGTACAACCATCAGCACTACCTAATTGGAACATTTTCACCAACTCCCAGAGAAACCCACACCCATTAGCAGTCATCCCTAAAACCTCATTTCACTCCCACCAACCAGCTGTTGGCAAACCACGAATCATTTTTAAATGCATTATGGATGTATGTGCTCAGGACGTTTCATATAAATGGAAGGCCACCTCTGGTGATGGTACCTTTCACTGAGTATACTGTTTTAAAGATACATGTGTTCTAGTATAAATGATGCTATTTCTTTTTGCTGTGAAATAAAATCTCACTGTATGGTTATACCACATGATGTTTACCCATTCATTTACTGACATTTAGGTCATTTCTGCTTCTTGGTTATATTTTTGCATGAGCATGTTTTCAGTTCTCTTGTTTCTATCTAAGAGTTATATGATTATGGTCATTATATAATCTGTTGTCAACTTGAGACGACTAAGAGTGAAAGGTTGGCATTAAGCCTGTCAATCAGGTCACAGATTGATGACCTTATTTGGAGGTGTTGAAGAGATAAATAGCTCACTGGAGGCAGGACACACTCTCTCTCCCTGGGAGACAATCCTGTTGACAAGACACATGGAGCTACACTGATACAGCCAGAGCCCTGCAGTTGGAGGAGCCAAGGGGAGACCCACACCAGCAGTGAGATGCTTCCGCTACCACTGGATCCACAAGTCTTACCACCCAGTAGCCTGTGATCTTCCTGCACTCAGCATCATTGCATGGCTGCGTGAGTCTAAAGAGGAATTTAGGGACTAGTATTAACATTTGGGGTAATATCAAACTTACAGGCTTGATTTAGACTGGGCTGGGATGTTTTCTTTATGTACACCTGCTCTTTGATATAAAGTTCTCTCTTCCACCTATGAGTGTCTCTGGATGTTTCTCTAGTCCACCCAGACTAAGACAATGATTAAATTTATACTTATCATTTCATGAAACTCTCACACTTTCCAGGGCAATGGAAGTATTTTACTATCAGTCCCAGCATCTTTACCACTTATCTTTTTTTTTTTTTCATATTCAGTCATCACACCTAGTAGGGCTGAAACAATGCCTTCACTGTAGTCTTCATTGGCTTTTCCCGAATAACAAATGGTGTGGAGTCCCTTTTCATATGCCCATTGCACTTTTATACATCTTTTTAAAGAAATTACTCAAACAGCATAAAAAGACCGCATTGAGATGGTGACCATCCCTGGACTCTCAGTTCAGAGATAACTAAATGGCTGTTGTGATTATTTACAAGAGTATCCTGGCCTTTATAAAGTTTGATAAATAAGAGTATTGTTGGGTTTTTGCTTTGAGGGTATTTTTATTTTTTATTCATTTTATTGGGGGTTCTTACAGCTTATAATATTCCATGCATCAATTATATTAAGCATATTTGTACATATGTTGCCATCATCATTTTCTAGATGTTTACCTTTTATATTTGAGTCCTTGGTATCAGCTCCTTTTCCCCTCCCTCCGTCATCCCCACCCTTGTGACTCCATGATAAATTACAAATTGTTTTTATATCTTACACTGACCACTATCTCTCTCCACCCATGTTTGTTGTTCACCTCCCTGGGATGGGGGTGGTTATGCACTGATCATTGCGATAGATTCCCCCTTCCTCTTCTCCCCCCACCTACCCATTTGTTCCTCATGGGTTTATCTGACCTGGATCCCATGTGTCCTGAGCCCTTATCTATACCAGTGTACATGCTCCAGTCTCACCAGAACTGAAAGGCAGGACTGGGATTATGACATTGGGGGATGAGGAAGCCACAAAGAACCAGAGGAATTCTGTTTCATTGGTGATATATTGTGCCTTGGTTGACTCATCCCTTCTTTGTGAACCTTCTGTGAGGGGATGTCCTACTGTCTTCAGGTGGGTTTTGGATCTCTGCTTGGACACCTCTTGCTCTCCACAATTTTTGCTTTGGTTCTTATGGTGCCTATTACCCAATTCCATTGACCCTCATGATCGCACAGGCTGGTGTGTTTCTTCTATGTGGGCTTGTTGCTTCTCTGCTAGATGGCTGCTTCTTTAACTTCAAAATGCCAACGCCCCAAATGCTACATCTTTTGACAGCCAGGAATGATCAGCTTTCTTCACATTTGCTTATGTACCAGGAGAAACAGTGTTCTTCAATCTTTTCATTGTATTTTCTTACACAGCTTTTTGAAACCATCTCTTATAAACATAGCTAACATGCACCTACAGATATATCTACCATATATGCTCATGAATAAAGCAAGGCTTTCAGCACATTTTTAATGCAGTTTTTGTGGTGAAATTAGGTGCCCCAATAGATATTTGGGTATATACAGTATATGCATGTACTCACATATCCCTTCCTATATACAGAGAGCACATATCTCGGTAACCATGTACATTTTTAAATTACTATTGTAAAATTATAATATGCTTAACATTTTATAATTTATTCTTGTGTGGCTCTTGATGTCTTTTATTCTTGCATATCACTTTATGTTGGTCCAGCTGTATTGAATTCCCCTTATTGCACCACGCTCACCATCAGAATTTGTGTGTCTCCTACCTAGCATGGGATCCCCCCTTTCCCTCCTCCATCCCTAGTAACTGTATCCCTAGTAACACCTTACAACTTAGCTGAACAGGCTCTAGTTTAAGGCAATAAGGAGCATAAGATCAGTGTGAAAAACAGAACATTAGACAATATGTGCATGGTGTTTTTCTACTTACATGAGTCGGTCTTCTCTTTGTAGTTTTTCTTGTATAGGTCTCTTTTACACTTTTGGTTAGATTTACTTCAAGTACTTTATCCTTGTGGAGGTTACAGGAAATACTATTTTCTTGATCCTTTTTGAAGTTCTTTTTAAAGGAATCAAATTGACTTTTCCGTGATCGTACATCCCCTGTGCTACTTTACTGAACCTTCCAATTATTTTCAGTTAAATTCCCTTGAAGTCTGGGATTTTCTAGGTATAGGATCATGCTCTCGGGGGGTGGAGGAAATTTCACTGATCTATTTTGTATTTATTACCTCATTTTTTGCTTGTTGAATCTGGCTAGGACTTCTAGTTCAATACTGAATCACAGTAGTAAGAATGAGTATCCTCTTTTCTCATTCCTGCTCTCCATGGGAAAACTTTCTCTTTGTTGAAAATAATGTTGGCTGTTTTGCATATATGCTGTCAATTTTGTTGAGGGATTTCCATTCCTTTCCCTAACAGAAGGTGTTAGTCAACTCCATGTGATCCAGAGATTATAAATAGTAAAATCCAGGACTGGAAGAAGGAACTGTATTAAGAGCTTAAATTCTGAGCCACTAGTTTGCAGAAGGCAATAAATTCACAGTGAAAACTAAGTATCTATTTGCAGGGTCTGCATGTGGATTAAGGCTTTTGTGAACCCCTCCTGACCATTTAATAGCATGCTTTACATAGCTGCATATTGAAGAGCAATGTACAGAATACATTGGAATGTGAATTGTTAAGAACAATTGGGTTAAAATGTAATACCCTATCATTTGTTTTCCTTTTTGACTCATTTTTAAATTTTTCTAGTGTTATTTTCTGCCTTCTTTTCTATTGAGGTTTTATTCTTTTTTGTGATTGGTGTTTTCTTTTCTTTTTAATTATCTTTTCTTTATATGAAATCTAGGATAGGTAAAACTATAAAAGTAGTAACTGGATTAATAGTTTCTTAGTTTTAAATCAGGTGGGACTGAGGGGAAATGGGGAGCTAAAGAGTACAAGAATGAGGAAAAAATTTTTAAAGAAAACCACAACTTTAAAAAACATGTTTAACTATTGAATTGCATGTATATACACTGTAAGTCAGCAAAGCTTTAAATTTTTAAAGGTATTCAATTTTAACAAATGACTTTTCAGAGTTGGGATAACATTTAGTTGGTTTGTAGAGTCTGTCAAGTTTTTTTTTTTATCCTAAAGAATATTCTCTGTCCACCTGTTTTTTAGTGATTATTGAGAGTTGGGAATTAGATACAATTTTTCAATTCTTACTACTCAATTGTTTTGTCAGTTTTTCATACTGATGTCTTATCCTTCTTATTACTTTCAACTAGATCTTGTAAAGGTGAGTTAATATGTACTTTTGTGCAAAAAAGAAAGCCACACATTTGTTGCCCCCCAATAAGATATTTCTGATGAAGGCTTTTAAGACCATCATACATGTTATGACATGGACGAACCATGAAAACAATGACAAGTGAAAAAAGTCCATCACAAATAGGACTCTACCTACCTTTATCTTGAAAAGTCAAGTGTACAAAGACCAAAGTGGTGGTTAGGGGCAAATAGGAAGGAGAACAAATGGGGGCTCACTGCTTCTAGGGCACTTGAGTTTCTGTTCATTGTGTTTTAGGGGGAAATAGAGGATAGTGATTGCCAAGTAAGTTAAATGGTCACTGAATTCTGTATGAAGAATGATGAAATGGAAGGTGTTTTTTTTCACACAGACCTATGACAATTAAAAGACAGAAGGACTTTGCTTCCTGATGGCACCCATTCAAACTCTTGTAGCATCTTCCCACAGAGTGAAGATAAACTGAAGTGTTGTCCATAGAGAAAACATCCTTTGGACATCTGAACTTTTTTTGTTACATCAAACTGTACCAATGACTTTGAAATAGTAGCCATCAAGCAAGCGAGCACTGGAGACTGAGCAAAACTAACACCTACCCTTCACTTCGTATCACAAAGAGTCAGAGGTATGTATTCCAGAGAAGTTCACAAGCTGTAAGGGTTCTACATGTTTTTCTTCAATCTCAAAATATGAGGAGATGAAAAAAAAAAAAACCACAGTAGATCCTAGGACTTCCCCTTAGTGTAAACAACTTCCATTCAAAGCAAGAAAGTCTGAAGGTTTGAAAACGCCTCCAGATGCCTCAAGAGGCACTGAAATGGTCCCTTGAAAAAAAGAAAAAGAAAGAAAGACTCCCTGGAAAGCAGCACAGCATCCCCAATCCAACGGGAGATGCTACTGACAATGAACCTCTACATCACCCATTGCCTTTGAAACCAGGAGCTGTTCACCCAAACTAAAAAGGCAAAATGAAGCCCACTGCCGTTCTGTCAATTCTGATTCACAATGATACTCCACAACAGAGCAGAACTGCCCCTCGGTGGGTGGATACCCAGGTGACAAAAATCTTCCCAAGGGCCGTGAGCTCCTCCTTCTCCTGTAGAGGGGACGGTGCTTGGTTAGCAGCCAGGATACAACCCACTTATACCATGAGGGTGGCCTTAAAAAGATAACAATCTACAAGTGGAAAGTCCACACATAGTATTCTATTTCAAAGCCCGAATACCAAGCAGGTCCAATGATCAATATTTAGCCAATTACCATGTTATCATTCATGAGATAAAAATATTACTACTATCCATAGAAACCCTATGGAGAGGGTTCAGCTTCCCCGACAAATTTAAGGGCATTCCTTCAAAATATCTTCTTGCCATTTATATTCTCTTTCAATAAAAAATAAAGCTCTTTCTCTGCTTATTTTCTATGAAAGCCATATTAAATATCACTGGGGGGGCGTGGGGGAATCTGTTGATTCACCATTTGTCAATAACCTGATCTTCAAAAAAAAAATGTTCCCATTTTAAAGAAGAAATTCTCGCCTTAAGCATGTTCAACCATGGGGTTTGGGAAAGGGGTTGTGCAAAATGTAGCCAGTGCTCAGCTCCAGGGTGTCAAGGTCAAATCCTGTCATTTTCAGTAAACTACTACCCAGTACATGTCTTAGGCTTTGTACGCTACATGGTCTCTCTATCGCAACTTCTCGACAGTGTCCTTGCAATATGACAATGGAAACCAATGGCTCTGGCAGTGTTCCCACAAAATTGTATTTGTGAAAACAAGCAGCAAACCCAAACTTGCCAGGTGCACCATTACTTTGCCAATCCTCAGTGTAAAGGAAAACTCAGAGGAAGGACCTGGGTATTGAGGCTAACTTCTTCAATAAGAAAGGGTGCAAACAATAATAATGTATAAATTATCTCGGGTTTATGAGGGAGGGGCAAAAGGAAGGGAGGGGAAATATGAGGAGTTAATACCAAGGGCTTAAGTAGAAAGCAAATGTTTGGAGAATGATGATGGCAACAAATATGCAAATATGCTTTACATGCAATGGATGGATGTGTGGATTGTAATAAGAGTTGTATGAGCCCCAATAAAATGATTAAAGAAAAAGAAAGCATGCAAACAGAATTTGGCATCCTGAGGCATTTTACCCTTTGATTTCAGACTTTCTCTTTATAATGCATTTCCCCCCACATGGATAGAAACTAGCTCTCACCTTTACTGCTAATAATGACAGTTGGGGGAATGAGACCTTCCACATGGTGGTCACCAGCCCAGCACATAATTAAAGTAGGTTCTAATGATTCTCAGTCAGAAAACCCAGAGTCTTGGAAGCTTTGTGGAAAACACGCTTTCGGAGAAACTGAAAGCACTCAGCAGTCACTGGTAAAATCTGGCTTCAGAAATCATGCGATATTAAAAACACAGCAGGCGTCCCCTCCCACAGGAAAATTCCACCTCCACCCCAACATGTTACAATAAGTGGTGAAAAAGCACACTGGTAATGACTTCAGTCCTGCAGTTCTGCGAAAAGAGCCTGTTCTGCTCCTGGTGTGGTGTGCTCTGCCAACAAGGACCTTTGGCTGGGTTATGCTGCCCCCAGGTGTCCATTACTGTAATGCAAAATGAATCTGCAAAACATGGTTCTTATTTTGAAAATTCTTTAACTTGTCAGGATTAAGATCAAATTAGGGAGATGCAGCTATCATAAAGAGGGTTCGTTCATAAAAGCCGATGATAGCTAGTTTGCATTCGAAGATCAGTCTCTGGGATATTGGAAAGAATGTCAGGGCCTTTCTTGTTTTTTCAAGTCTCCTATATTGCAGTTATAAAATAGGAAAAGATAAAAGAAACCATACATGGGAACTGAAAAAGTAATATTACAACACAGCTGTTCTCAATTTTGTTCCAAGGATCTCCTTAAGGGCAACCACAAGTCAACCTTACTTTTTCAATAATTCTGCAAATATCCCTAGATTTTTTTTACCCCCATATTTCCCCCCTTACAAATATGCATCAGAAGTTTCTAGAGGCTACATGGCATGTACTATATGACAACAGACTAGACACAGAAGCCAATATGGAAATCCAGCTTTCTTTTGTTGAGCCAGATGTTAGAGATTTATACAACACTTAAATGCTATTCTTTCACTTAAATCTATGTCAGAAAGTATAACTGTCATACAAAATATATTTACACAAGTTTATTCGTGCTATTCTTAAATGTGTTACCAATATCCTGACACATTCTCCATTTTCCGTTCTAACATGGTAAGAATAAACAGATAAAGCATATAAATGACAGCTTTTCAAGGTTGTAGAGGAACTTTTTTTTGGGGGGGGGTACACATCACTGCTCTCCAGTGAAGAGGAACTTTTTCTTTTTTTAATGAAAATAAATGAACTCTGAGTTTGAAGACAACAACAATAGCATTTCATCAGTACTTCCTAGAAGTGGTGCTTAGAAAGTTTAAGAGAGTAAAGACAAGTCACTGGTCTCATTATCAAATTACAAAGATTCGCTAATCTACTGAGAAAGTGACTTTTAGAAAGAGGATGAGAAGTTATTGTATATATTCGAGTATAAGTTAACCCAAATATCAGCTGAAGCAAGTAATCTTACCACAAAAACTGCATTAAAAATGTGCTGGAAAACTAGCATATACACAAGCATATACAGTGATTGGTTTAGAGGTAAAAATGACTAGGTCTCAATCACCCTCTTCCTTCTTCCTAACTCTTCCTTCCCCAAATAATTTACAAGATTTAAGAGCAAAACTCATTGAACAGAGTGCCACCTGCTTTCCTAGGTCATCTTCTCTGAATGAGCAGTGCTAACGTAAAAGACTCATCGCCGTGGAAAGAGCAGGGCTGTGAGCGAGTGATAATGTATCAGCTAGATCATCTGAAGTCCCTAAATGAACTCCTTTGACTCAACTGCTAAAAGTTACCTGTGGCGTGTTTTCCTTACAGAAGGCTAAGTAAAAGAGTAGTGCCACCAAATCAAAGACCCATTTATTACTCAAAAGCAGTAACGGCTGAAGCTATGGTTTCGCTCCACATCCTTCTGAAGGGATACACTTCAAGTCCATACATTTCTAAAGGGAGCGTTTCCATCTCTCAAGCCTTTCCTTGAAGAACCATGCCCTCTTCTATTCAATTCATGCCAACGTGGCAGTGTGGGTATCATCCCAGGGCCTTCAACCATGTCTCTTTTAATTTTTTCTACTTTTTTTTTTTTAATGAAAAGCAAGAGGGTGGGTGGGGTAAGAGTTCCCCACAAATGAACAGGTGGCACTGTTGGAATTGAGGGTAGAAATCATCTCGTTCAACTTTTCCTGGCCTCTTTCTCATCAGTGCCGTTTTCAATTTTCTTAGAACTTCATCCTCATCCAGCCCGAGGACACCACACACCGTGACCTCCGGACAAGTTTATCAGGTGGACTCCAAAGGCCATCCACCGTAACCTTCTGAGTGGGTCTCCGACTTGAATTTGACCGGCCCAGCAGATCCCGTTAGAAGCCACTCCTTGGACTGGATGTTGTTTTGAGGCAGTGGCTGCAACAGTGGGCTTGGGCATAAGAACAAATGGGATGAGGGCACAGCAGTGGGCAGGGGGCTTCATTGTCTTGGACATAAAGTTACCGGGAGTCGGGATCGGCTCTCGGGCACCTGACAGCAATGAGATGGAGACAATGCGGTTACTGAGAGCCCGTCTCTGCAGCCATCCACGGAGCCCAGGGCTATATGAAACAAGTGTTGCTTGGCATACACCCAGACATGCGTGAACTGGAACCCGAGAAGAAATGCTTCCTGATGTACCCTCTGAGCAGGCCTCGTCGAAGGCAAGTCACTCTCAATAACTCACAGGCATAGGAGTGAGTCGAACTGGGAGTTTCCAAGACTATGACTGATTGAGAGTCAAAAGTCTCAAGAAAGCCTATGGGGGTCGAAACTAGAACTCCAAAAAGAAAGGGGGGAGAGGTGGGAAAGGGTAAAGAGAGAGTAGGGAAAGAAGGGGTCAGAGAACAAAATCCACCCCTGGAGGATTAAACTCTGCACACACTGAAATAGAACTCTCTCACTGGAAAGGGACTTCAATGCTGGGGAAATTAGTTAGGAAAATTGGGAAATGCTTGCTGTACAGGCAGAAATAGTGGGTATGGTATCAGTTGTGCTCAGACTGCAGTATTAGGGGACTCCCAACAGTGACCAGGTTATAAGAGAAACAGTGGGAGTCAACGGGGCACATTTGACCATTAGTCTAGAGCAGGATTGGGCTTAGACTTTGATTCTAACATGCTCATTTAGATCGCTGCCCCCAAAATGCAAAGCCAGAATAAAAATGATCTTCAACTCTTCTCATTGAATCAATACAATTCTGTTTCAATGAAGCAAGATTTTAGTTAAAGGGAAGCATTTATTTTAATGGAACCTTGTGTATGCAAATTTTCATTGGCCTGGGTAATTCAGAGAGAAATTTTAAATATACAAAAGTTTACCAGGGGTCCTCAAACTTTTTAAACAGGGGCCAGTTCACTGTCTCTCAGATCGTTGGAGGGCCAGACTGTAGTTAAAAAAAAAACAAAAACCTATGAACAAATTCACTGTGGCCCCAGGATTAGTCAGCTGCTAAACAAGAAAGAAGCGGCAGCAAAAACACCAGGCAGGCAGGATAAATGTCCTCGGGTGGGGGCGAGGCCACATGTGGCCCGCGGGCTGTAGTTTGGGGACCCCTGGTTTATACTTAGCAAATAGCCAGGTGGCCCCAATGATACTTATTCTAAGAATAAACAACTTAAACACAAAATAAGATCCATGTCATTAGTAAAATAAATTATTATACAGAGATATTTTATTATTTTATCATTCTCAACACAAATGGAACAGTGTCTGAATTTCTACTAAAAACTGCTTTTTCTTTCTCATCTAACTAGACTCCAAAGTGTAGTTAAAGCACACCTCCCCTAGGGCGTGTTCGCAGCAGCACCTCAGTGAGGCGCCATCATTTCTTCAGCGAAGCCTGACTAAACGGGTCCACACTGCCCCAAAGGGTTCTTATAAACACATCTCACTCTATTCTGATCCTTATCAAATGGCCCAGAACTTAGAACAGAGTAAGTACACCGTGCTTACTGAATGAGAAAACAGATCAGAAAGAATAGAAGGTTAGAAATTACTCCAACATAACACGTTGGCCTATGTATTAGAAATTCTCATTAGTATGCATTCATTCCGTCATTTCATTAGTAAAAACATTAGCAGTGCAGTTTCCATACATCATTCCACAAAGAGAGAGACACCTCCATGAAAGACCATCCAAAAACAGGCAAAATAAAGTTCCTGCTCCCCAGTCCTCTCTCCCCACAAAAGCATGAGGAAAAGCTGGCATCAGCCTCGTAGAAAGGTCATGCGGCCGTGTTGCTGCTGTGACCCGAGTGATGGTGAGGAAGGAAGGAAGATGGGTTATTAGTGCTCTCCCCACAGGGGAATGACTTTGCTGGCACCGCACCAAGTGATGGGAAGTGAGATAAGGGGGAGATGACAAGGGGCCAGCAAAGGGAAAGAGTTCATTATCTTCAGAATGACCGATCTGTAAAGGAGCCATGCCAGTAGGGCCAAGCAGACGGTCTATTAGTACTTCAGGCAATCATGATGCAAGAAAAATTACATCCACAATCAGGGATTACAAACACTTACCACCTAGAAGGAAAATGCATTTTAAAAGTGGATCCAGAGGAGGAAAGTAAGAGAAACACATTTTCATAAGGTTAGTTTTTGATCACAGCTATGATACAGTCAAACTTAACTTCTAACAGTGTGCATTACAAATTGGAATCAAGAAAACACCCACACAGTAAAACCTGAACACAGATAGGACCACGTATGTGAAACATATTCTTTTTTCAAAAACAAAAAAACAAAGCCAAGACCTAGCAATCACTAAAGGCATGCTTTTTGAGAAGACACCAAGACTGTGGTTTGCCATTTTCTCTCTCAAAATCAGCAGTTTTCCTGTTACAGCCAATTGCTAATTATCTATGATAATCTTAACTCTAGATAGTATTAAAATGTTCATGTAGTCATTTTCATCCTAGCACCCCCCCCCAAAAAAAATGTGATGCTTCATCTCTAATCTATTCTTCACATTCCTCAAAGGCAATTGGAAGAAGAGACTGAAGCAAGTGGAGGAAATGTCCAGTTCTAAAGGAGTGGGCAACAGAGTTGGCAGGAATAATTAAGGCAGTTCATGCTTTTCTTTACTTCTTGTATGTTGCAAATTATCATGATCACTAAAATACATGCCTATTTAATAGCATTATCAAGGCAATGGGAACTTTTTAAAGAGAAACTCAAGATCTATTAAAACTAAAAAGCGATGCAACTTTCCTCCAGTTCTTAAATGCTTTCTCCCACCATCATGATCCCAAGTCTACATTAAAAGTCCAACTAGGCCAGGGAATGTACACTGGAGCTGGAAACATGGGGAATTCAGGACAGATGATCCCTTTAGGACCAGTGGTGAGAGTGGTAATACCGGGGAGGGTGGAGGGAAGGTGGATTAGAAAGGGGGAACCAACTGCAGGAATCTACATATACCCTCCCTTCGTGGGGTACAGACAGCAGGGAAGTGGGTAAAGGGCCACATCAAACAGTATACAATATGACAAAATAATGATGATTTAAAAATTATTAAGGGTTTTTGAGGGGGGAGGATGGAAGGGAAATAAGAGGAGCTGATACCAGGGGCCTAAGTAGAAGGAGGAGGTTTCAAGAGTGATAATGGCAACATATGTACAAATGTGGTCTGCATACACTTGATATATGCATTGATCATGATAAGAGTTGTATGAGCCCCCAATAAAATGATTTAAAAAACAAACTAAAAAAATCCAATACCCTCAGTTTATGAAAACCATTCCCACTTCACACACACACACAGTCATTATGCATGTTCGGAGCTAACCAGTACTAACTGCTTCACTACCTTATGACTGCTGATGAAGGTGCCCTCACTATATCTGATGGGAAAAGCCTTCCTCGTTTTCAAAAATGCGAGAGACTTTAGGCGGGCTCAGTGCTAGAAGCAAACAAACATACGCAAAGTGACTTCTTTCCACATGAAAGCTACAAAGTGGAGGAGTGACGGTGTGGCAACTACCTTCACTCTGACAGCAGCACCAGTCAGGACAGTCCACTGCCTGATGGTCTCCTTACTATGGATGAATGTAAGATTCTGATACTGATTGCAAGAGTCTTACGATAGGAACCCCCACACACCCTTATTTCCATATAATATCTTATGGCACCATCACCCAAGAATAGTCTAAATTTATCTCTAATTAATGTATTAATTACCCAAAAGGACCATGCCTAAGATATAAAGATTATTTAAAATCCATTCTATCGGGCTGAGCCCCGGTGGCATAGTGGTTGTGCGCGTTATTGCGGCCCACTGGGATGGAGGTTCGATTCCAGCTCCACAGAGCAAAGGCTGGGCCTCCTACTCCCACCACCTGAGGGCAGTGATGCCAAAAAAAAAAAAACCCATTCTTTCACTGCACCTCATGGGTATGCACTTTTTTTCTCCAGTGGTCCTTTAATGAGTACATCCCATCATAATGGCCTTAAACCAGTGGTTCTCAACCTTCCCAACTCCTCGACCCTCTCATCCAGTTCCTCATGGTATGAAGACCCCCCAAACCCATAAAATGATTTTTGTTGCTACTGCATCCCTGTCATTTTGCTACTGTGATGAAAGGGTTGTTCGAACCCAAAAGGGGTCAGGTGCGACCCACGGGTTGAGAACCGCTGCTCTGCACAGTTCCTTTGGCCTTTCATACAGAGGACGCCTTACAGATAGGCCGATCGTGTGGTCTTGGTGTAGTGCTTGAAGCACGGGGCTGCTGAGAAAAAGGTGCCCGTGCGACTGCGCAGTCATCCGTGGGCGTAAGGTGAGGCCGGCTGCTTCTGTAGAGATCGGCAGCCTGGGGACCCTCTGGAGCAGTTCGCGTCTGTGCCCTGGGGGTCGCTGTAAGTCCGAGACAACTTGAGACTGATTTTGCCCTTACTGGGTTTTCACTTTTGTTTTGCTTTGCTTTCTGAAGGGGCAGGGTGTGCCGAGCTAAATGGCACCCACATGGAGGCTGTCATTCTATCCATTGGGGCTGGCAGAACCATTTGCTCCCCTCTTATCACAGGATTTTCACTAAAAGTAGTTCTTTTGACAGGATTTCAAAAATTATCCGATCCATTATATATCACGGCCTCCCTAGGAATGATCTGAACTTTTCAAGCACATAGACAATCTGATGCTCTGTTCAAAATAAGTGAGCATTGAACTATAAAATAACTTTTGTTCTAAGTACCGAGTGTTAACTAATGTTTTCTCAATCATCTCTACTCTGAACCATTTTTTAAAAAAACAATAAGATGTCACTTCTGTGAAAGGTGAACGTTTATAAACAATTTTAAATTGAAGACAGTCATGATGTGTCTTAAATAGCAAAGCTGAGGTCATTAGATTGGCCTGATATGTCAACTAATAAAAGACCAGCTGGCTGAGTGGTGTAGGAAAGGCTGAGTTCTTAGACTTGTCGCTGAATTTGGTGAAAAGAGAGTTGACATTCTCAGATCTAAATTTGCATTATGGCTTATCAGGCACACACACAAGCAACCAACAGAAACAAAAGCTCTGCTGCTGCCATCTGGTGGAGAAAGAAGGTACAGAATTCACATTACAGAGTAACTCCAGTCATCTAGACAATATGGTATCCCATGTAAAATCATGCTTCATGAGAATATGTGTAAAAAGCCCCCCCCAACCCCCCAAAAGGTATATGCTGATATGCACACCATAATAACCATGCAGAGAGCAAGGAAGAAAATAGAAGGGGTAAAATAGACATGTGGGGGCTTAAAAGCAAAGATAAATTCAAGACATTTTTGGGTTTCCGCAAGACAGCGCCACAAAACCTACACTTACGTGGCCATGTAGGTCAGTGTTCAGCAGCATCATGGCACAGGTGAGACAATGGACTCCATCTAGAGAGAGAAAGGAAAGGAAAGGGAAGCTTTACTTCACGGTTTCCCATTGGACCAACTGATGTGACCCCCTCCTTTCTATCCCTCCAAATTATACTTTACAGACTTTGGAAAGTAAGATACTGAGGTTCATTTTAGAGGAAAATAAATGTATTACAATAGCTCATGACAAAGAATTCAGGTCACAGATTGAGTGGTGACAATGCCATTCTCTCAGGAGTGGTGATGGGCTGGGCAGTGCTCTGCAAGGTCAGAAGTTCAAGACTAGTGCCGTCTCTTTTGGAAAAAGACGAGACTTCCTACTCCCATGAAGAATTAGTCTTGGAAATTCATAGGGACAATTCTACCCTGTTCTACAGGTCGCTATGAGTTAGTATCAACTCAATGGCAGTGAAGGCAAACACAGCAAATCCATTTCTAAGATTCCAGATCAAGGAAATGTTTAAAGAACTACACAAAGACAAAACTTTCCAGAGAAGCACTGCTTAGGGTGGCCTAACTCCCATTGTCAATGACCCTCCCCGAACACAACTTGATTCTCTGCCGGCACTAAAAATTCTGCCCACCTACGCAAGTTGACATCTCATGTATACCTGGAAAGAGATGTTTATTCCAAAAATGTACTATAGGAAAAGCACACCATGTGCAGGATGAATACATTTAGAAACAATATATACAAGGGAGAACACATGTCAAAATATTCAATGATCATCTTTGGGTAGTGATAATAATTTACCTATGTTTATATTTCCTAAATTTCTTAAAACAGCACATAGACATTAATACAGATTATTTAATACTGCGATCCTTTTTCTCTCTTTAAAATTTTCTGGGGAAAAAGTGACTTTGGGAAGGAAGTGAAACTTAATGGCAGAAGTAGATTCCTCTGCTTATGCATACATAAAACTTATATTTTACATGGACTGCTGACCACAAAGATGCATAGAAATGGCTTTCTTCTTTCACGTCATTCTCAAAAGGCCCCATAGAGGTCAGTTGGCTTTTCTCAGCTACTGTGAATTGGACAAAAGTAAAATACCGAGCCTAAAGAACGGGTTCTTCTCCGTACGCATTCTCCGCCAATCGTAAATCGATGTATGGGCATCGCTAAAAGGCCTAGATGAAAAAATAAAAGTGCTACTAACTTCTGGATCAAAAGGTCTGTCTAAAAGACTGAATTTATAAACTAATACGGCTTACTATTTTGCTCCTGCTTTGCTACCCCCTGAGGTATTCTGTGCAAGTGCATCTAGGGGCCAGGACGATGTGACAGGTTTAAAATAGTAGACGACTGCTACTGTCAGAGTCCATTAATGAACGCGACTACATGTCCGAGGCCTGGCAGTGCAGTGGGCTTTGCACTGGGCTGCTAACTACGAATTCAACAATTCTAAAGCACCTGACACAATGCAGGAAAAAGATGAGATTTTCTACTCCCATGAGGAGTTAATCTCAGAAACCCACAGAGCAGTTCTCCACCATCGGATAGGGTCACAATGACTCAGAAGTGACTCAATAATCATCAGTAATCTAAGAGATACTTTCTATTTTTTGCATCTATCTAGCGCCAGTGATTTCTATTTCAGTTTGTTTAAGTTTATAAAAGAATATTAACTCCCAGAGGGCCATGATGCCCACACACAAAAACGAACATTAACTCAAATTACGTGAGCACAATGTAAAGCATGAAAATTATTGGGAATGAAATCCATGTAGAAATGACTATACTAAAGAGTTGCTTCTGAAAACCAGTCAAGTTACCAGAAATTTCTAGCTCGTTAAAATCATAAATGACATTCGGTGGTATTATTAACATTAATATCTAATGAAGGCAAGAGATACACAACCTCCAGTGAGATTTGTGTACTTTTCCAAAACCAGCCACACACTGTGGACTTTATGTAGTTTTTCATCAAGAAAATGAGAAATCAAGGGGCTGGGCAAGAAGCAAGAAGGAAATCGGCATCGTGCGGGTTGCAACACACATTGCACAGAGCAGCTCAAAGGAGCAAACATGAGCAAATCGAAGTGCTTTGTCTTCCTGTGAGAAGAGAAGGCAAAAAGAACGACAAGAAGGGCAAAGAACCATGCAGACAGAACGCACACCTTCCAAGAATTGTTTGGTGATATGAGGGAAACGCTCACAATGAGAAGGAAAGACAGAAGGAAATATAACTGTGAGGATTCCAATTGGATAGGAACTACTGGAGGCATAAAACCCCTGGTGGCATGGTGGGCTACAAGTTGGGCTGCTCACCAAGTCAGAAGATCGAAACCACCTTCTGCTCTGCTGGAGAAAGACGAGGCTTTCTACTTTCATCTGGATTTCCAACCTCAGAAGCCCACAGGGCAGTTCTACTCTGCCCTCGGGTTGGTTTATGACTCAAACTTAACTCAGTGGCTGTTTGGATTGGTTTCTTATATATACAGACTAGCAGGAAGTATTGAACTGCTAATGGTTGCCTCAATGTAAATAAAAATATCTGGAGAGTTTCATATCCTTTAACTTTTGAACAAGAAACGCGCGACTTTTATCATAAGAAAAGTAAAAACTACTATAAGAAAGAGAACCACGCAGTTCCATCACGTTACCTTGTGAAGTAATAGTATCTGGGTTACAATAAAAATATCGATTGGAGAAGTGTATCAAAACTCTCTCTCGTTCTTGAGTTTCTCCCGCAAGAGAAAATGCCTTAAAGAAAAACCTAAAAGAAACACAAAAATAAATTATTGGGAAGATAATGAACTTTTAAGAAGATACAAAATTGTAAGTGATCGTTAAATTTCATTTATCTAATCTTCAGAAACTATATAAAGATTCTATGTTTTTCAAAGTATCGTGTTCCCATTCTTTAGAAATTTGATAAGAGTGAATGTTGACATTTTAGAAATTTGATAAAAGTGAATACTGACATTTAAATTCAATAAAAAAGGCAAGTAAGAATGGTGACGGGATGATAATAGTGCGGCCTGTGGCAAGAACACCTTGAGAAGGTACACAACGTCACCATCATGATTGAAGTATTATATCGCCTCTCTTTAAAAGGTCACTCAGGTAGAAAACCAAGAAGTGTTACAGATGGAGCCCACAATCCTGCAAGTGGGGTCATAAAACACCTGCATTTGAGACCTGTTGGTATGAATTCTTGACTGGAAGTGCCATGAACCCACTCTTACTTAAGATGTTTGCTCATTTTATTTGGTGTATTATCAAGCACATTAATCAATTTGTTATATGAAGAGGAAATTGAGAGCTAAAATAAATTGATTTACGGAATCAATTTTCTATAAATCTACACTTTGAATAGTAGAAAATATACTCAGAACCACTCAACTATCTAATTCCCTTGGAAGCAGTTGGTCATGAGGCTGCTGACCAGAAGATGCCAGTTTAGACCCAAGAGGCTCTCTCTACACGCGACAGAGCTGGCACCTGCTTCCATGAAGGTGGTAGCCTGGAATGCCCCTCCTCTGTCACAGGGGGTCAGCATGGCATCTAACAAGAGTGTGTCTATAAATAAATCCTGATAAACCTCACTTTATAGATTAGGTTCCTTTAACATGAGATGAGGGAAAAAAATAGAACCTTGCTATTGTAAGCAAATGCTTATGGGGAGAAAATGCAACAATGCATAGTTACAGTGGTACAATCTGTAAACCATGCCTTGGGGAAGGGGAATCAAAAACCAAAATTCAAAAACCAAATTCCCACATCCCATCTTTCCTCAAGCCTCGCTTTGCTACCATCCGCTACTGTTATCTGTTAGGCTTATAGACTTCACAGGGTTTGCATATAATTTCAGAACACCAACACATCTCTTCTGCTACATTTAATGCACCCTTCATACAAACTGAGCTAAGTTCACAAAGTAATTTTGGGTTGCAAAGTTGAACAACATCCATTTCTAACTTTGGCACAAGACTTTCTTTCTCCAAACCCAATTATTTGTAAGCAAAAAGAATGAGAAGTAGTGTTTTCATCAGACCTGAGAGACTGATCCAGCGTCATTCCTGTAAAGTCAAAAAACTTCAGATATTCTTCTGCGACTAGTTGGCTAAATTCATTGCTGTAAGAAAACAAAACAGACTTGGTTATTGCAATCGAAACCACACACACCCACACACACACACAACCCCACCACCACCTCACCCCACAGTCATAACTCAAGACACCAGTCAGCCTTTGGTCAGCACGTACTTCTTGCCTAGATGCTTGGCGACATCCGACCTTTTGAATCTGTCTAGCTGATAAAGGCGCTTGGCTAATCGTTTGGCCGCTTCCACATTGGTGCTGGTCCCATTGCCGAGGCTCTCTGAGGTCTCTCTTTCCAGGATCTCAGTGTTCCCCATTTCAGAATGAGCATCTAACAGCGTCTTTTTCGCCCCAGCATTGCTGTGAAAATTCATAGGAGGGAAAAGGAGGGATTTTTTTTAACAAGGAACCAACTACAATGACGTTTAATTCCCTCCACACCCCATCCCCAGTAAAGTTGGACAAAGGGAAATGGCGAGTGGTGTAGGCTATGAAAAAAATAAGTTACAATATATCAGGAGTTCATGAGGAAGAAGGTGGAGAGAAGAGAGGGGAAAAAAGAGGAGCTAATTACCGAGGCTCAAGCAAAATGAAAAAGTTTTGAAAATGGTGATGGCAATATATGTACAAATGTGCTTGATATAATTGATGCATGGATTGTTATAAAACCTGGAAGAGCTCCCAGTAAAAAAGATTCATCTACAATTAAAAAAAAAGAAAAAGAAAAAGATTTTCTTCTGTGGCAAAAGAAAAAAAAACAGGTACTTAGGCTGAACCCCATTGATGTAATGGTTGAGTGCGGGACTGCGGTCCATTGGCTTGGTGGTTCAAATCCAGCAGCAGCTCTCTGGGAGCAAGATTGGGTAGCTCCCACGACCACCAGAGGGCAGTGATGCTCCCCCAGAAAAAACAGATACTCATTAAACTGTCCAAATATTATAGAATCAACTACATGAAAACTACTTTAAATGAAATGAAGTATATATTTTTCATAAAAATGCATTCCAACACTACCTTTCAATGCTAGAGATAAAAATAATGAACCAAACACCCACTTAAATGAGATAACTGCCCCCCCCCCCCGGGTGAACTGGGCTTAGCTCAGACTCACTGTACCGCTTTAAGGAACTGACCTCCTATCCCTTGGACCTAGGTAGATCCACCCAGCAACCCAAAACACACTGTAGCTGCTAGCAAATAAATACATCTTGAAGTGAAACTGCTTAACCTCTATCTTGCTACTTATACAAAACAACCAGTAATCTGCCAACTTCATTATGACCCAGACTGTAGGCTAAGCCATTAATTACACAACAAGGAGCCTGTATGGTGGAGAGGGGAAGCTACACTATTACCAAGTCTCTTTGAACTCATAAAGACCCCATATAGCAGTGGTTCT
>PVJH01009869.1:0-76711 GCA_004026705.1 Nesogale talazaci | reverse complement strand
AAGCAGCACCAGCAAAGAAAATGGCATCAGGAAAGCAGAACTGGGCAACCAGAGGGAAAACAGCACAGTGGGCTTCCCAACCTGGTAAGCGAGACTACTGAAGCTTGGACAAGGAGGCTTGCTATCAGAGTGTGGTGTTTCTGGCACTTGACAGAGTTAAGCTTGCTCTCAGATCCTGAGAGCAGAGCACCTTGAGGTAGAGGTTTCCTGGTGGAATAGAATGTCTCTAGAGACTAAATAAGTCTTGAAAATCCACTGTGCTAGAGAGTTAAGAGAATACTGGCCAAAACTGAGTGGCAGAAGGAGGTTGTGCCAGTCACCTAATCTGGTATCAATTTGAGGATGAAGAGTGTGGGGTGGAGTCTAGCCTGTCAATCTTGAGATAGCCAATGAGACCTCTGTGTGGGCATGACTTTCTGAGAATTCTGGGGAATCTAGTACTTCCTTCTTGGAGGCAGGAAACATTTTCTCTCAGTTCACTCCCTCGGAGACAATCAATCGATAGCACTGACTCCCTGTGAGACGTCCCTGAGGAGAAGGCTCGTCATAGACCTACTCTGATGCAGCCAGAAACCTGGACCTAGAGAAGCCACATGGAGACTCCTGTCAGCGCTGAGATGTTTACACCACCCCTGGATCCAAAGACTTTCTACCAACTGGCTTATAGTCCTCCTGCATTTGGCATCAGTACATGTGTTTCATGAGTCTGAAAGGACTTATTGATTGGTATCAGACATATGGGCTAATATGGGACTTAGGACCTTGTACTAGACTGGGTTGAGATGTTTCTTATTGTGCAAATACCCTTTATATAAAACTTCCTCTTATATATGTGTGTGTGTGTGTGTTTATGAATTTGTTTCTCTAATCTACCCAGACTAACACAGAGGTGTCTCTGGGTAGAACTAAAAGAGTTTTGTTTAGATGCATGAGCTGGGTAGAGGCCAACTGACCTCAAAGAGACAAAAAACTTAAGGGGTCAAATTCTGGGGGGCCAAGGAACTCCCCTGATCTAAGATTGAGGGATGGGAGGAAAGAGAGTGCTTGGGAGAGAAGAGTATAGAAGCTCAATGGCATAAATTTGACTTGAAGGTAGATGCCCCCAGTGATGCAGGCTGGGCCAGATCTAGTTTCCAAAATATTCTGTATTTTTGGTTTGTATTGTTTTGTTCAGTTTTTGTATCTTCATAGTATGGTGGATATCAGAGGTTTATATCAATGAGGTCCCCCTTGTGAAGTTGTGTTATTTGCTTTTCCATTTTTCTGTATATGAAACCCAGGTCTGATGAACCTATAGGAACAGCAAGCAGAAAAGGGGGTTTTGGGGGAAGTGGGTGTGGCAGTCACCTAATCTGGTTTCAATTTGAGGATTAAGAATGAAGGAGTGGAGCCTAGTTTGTCAATCTGGAGTTAACCCATAAGACCTCTGTGTGGGCATGGCTTTCTCCTCAGAATTCAGGGAAATGTGTAATTCCTGCTTGGAGGTGGGAGACACTATCTCTCTCAACTCACTCCCTTGGAGATACTAGACTGACAAGGCTGACTTCCTGTGAGACATCCCTAAGGAGAAGCCACATGGACTGATGCAGCCCTGGGTGCTGGAGCAACACTGTGTTGACCCCTACCAGAGCTGAGACGCTTACGATGTCACTGAATCCAAGGAATTTCTACCCATTGACCTGTGATCTTCCTGCATTCAACATCATTGCATGTGTTTCATGAGTCTTAAGAGGACTTTGTGGATTGCTGTCAGACATATGGGCTAATATTGGATTTGTAGACTTGATCTGGACTGAGCTGGAATATTTTCTCAAAGTTCTTTTCCTCTTGTATCTCTTTCTTATACACATAAGAGTTTCTATGGATTTGCTTCTCTAGTCTGCCCAGCCTATCACAGGGGGAGCAGTGGTGGGGGGTGTAAAAGGGAGAGGATGCCAAAGAGTTCATGTAGAAAAAGATTGTTTGGAAAAAAGAAAGAAATCGATTGTTTGGAAACTGACTGTGGTAGCAATTGTGCAATTGTAATGGACATGATTGAAATATGGAATCATATGGCAGATGTATTAATTCCAACTAATAAAAAAGTAATAAATATTAAATAAAATAATTAACTTTAAAAAAAACAGGCTGTCCTATCTGTAAAACTGTTTCTGGAATGTTTTCAAAGGTCCTGTTACTTCTCTAAGGACTCTGATAGCTTTGGGAATTGTTTGAGTTCTGTGGTACTGCAACAAATGATCAAATTGGTGGTGGAGATGGTTGGTGTCAGAAGGGTTGTCTGATTTCTGCCTCAAAGGACTCTGGCTTGGACTGTTAGGATCCCTGGTGGCTATTAGATTATGAGCTAGGCTGCTAACCATGGGTGAGCAGTTCAAAACCACCAGCTGCTCTGAGGGAGAATGAGGAGAATGTCTATTCCCCTATAAGATTAGCATCTTAGAAACCTAGAGATGGCGTTCTAATATGGGTTTTCTATGAGTGAGATTCCACTCAATGGTAGTGAGTTGAGTTTTCATGTGAGGTTGAAGGAGATCAGTCTTCATGTCATTCTCATATCCTAACTAATTAAAAACAAAAATTACTTTTTGTGGTATTTGGTTTATTTTTTTTCTGAGGCCTCTGAATTAGCTTGCCTGCTCATAAGACTTTTCTAGAAGTTTAAGAAGGAAGTCACTAAACCCCAAATTTAAACAAAACAAAACTGAAAAACAATCTCAACATGGTTGAGTCAATTCTGACTCAGAGAATCACTACAGGACACAGTAGAAATGTCCCCTAAGATTTCCCAGGCTGTAGATCTTTGCAAAAATAGATGGCTGCATTTTTTTCTTGTGGAGCTTCTGGTGGTTTTGAATTGCTCATGTTCTGGTTAGCTAACACCTTAACCACTGCATCACCAGGGCTCCTGCTGAGCAATTGCTAAACCAGTTCCATGTCCAATCTCCACTGATGCCACTGGCAATACTCTCAAGTGTTGGAATTTTATCAACTTGAAGGAATTCTAATAAAATAGAAACAGTCCCAGGTTATCAGAGCTAACTGCTATCATTTCAGGTCTGAAGAAATCTTCAGACTTGTCTTGAAAATGAACACATTTGATGAGAACCATTCAAAATCATTTTCATTACAATTGATAAGGTACTTAGTCAATAAAGCAAGTGTGAAGAAGTCAGCTTGAAGGGAATATCATGGGATTCCAACAATCCCCCAAGGTTAGTTGATCTCGTTTTTCCATTGCCTCCATTTCAGGTTATCTTGGTAGCATATGAGTGAGATGGAAATTAAATAATGTTTAAAAAATTTAAACAAGATTCTTAGCTTTTTTGTGTTATTTACAAATATTAACAAGTATTGAGGATCAATAAGAAATTCTTCCTTGTATCTAAAGTATCCAGTGTCATCCTTTACATTCTTTCATTTTCATTCTCTATGGCTTCAGAAACTCAATGTAAATTTGACCAAACTCAATTATACAAATGATTAAACATACACAGGACATTACATGTGAGCAATAGTGAATCAGATAATGTTAAAATGGATAATATTAAGAGCTAGATAATTGAACTTTTATTTGGGCTCTTATTCAGGCATTTGGCACTATCAAAAACAGCAGAACTTTCTGGGGAAAAATAAACATTTATTCTGTGCTACTTCCAAATTAATTCATACAAACTATTGTGATAGAAGTTGGCATGGGTACAAAAGTGTCAAATGTCTACATTTATAGCTGATCTTTTGCCAAATATAAAAAAACTAGTTGCCATTGAGTTGACACCAACTCCTGGGCATCATGTGTGGCAGAGTAGAATTATGGTGCCCAGTATTGTCAATAGTTGAGTTTTTCAGAAGCTGATCGCCAGGCATTTCCTCTGAGGTCCCTGCAGGTAGACTCCGGCTTCCATCCTCTTAGTTAGCAGCTGAGCATGTAAACCCTCTGTTTTGGCTAGAGTCCACCCCAATCCAATCCAAGCCCAATGCTCTCGAATCAAGAGTGACTCAGAAACGCTCGAGAACAAAGTAGAACTGCTTCATAGTGTCTCTGAGGATGTAAGTGTTTATGGGAACAGATTTCCACATCTTTCTTTTGCAGAGCAGCTGATGGGTTTGACCTGCCAATGTTTCTATTGGTAGCTGAGCACTGGCACTGTAAATTACTTGCACACACACACACCCCCTCTATAGTAAAATGTGCTCAGTGGTGAAGTGTGACTTACAAGAAGACTTAAGAGGAACACAGGTGGCTGGCTATTAACTCAAAGATATTCTATGTTCTCAGCCTCTAAGCTAATTAATTTCTCTGCCCCCCCCCCCCCCCTTTCATCTGTGGTGCCAAAAGGTTCCTTTATTTGATCGTTGTAACAAAATATATAGAGTTTGGATCAAAGATAACCTTCCAAAATGTATCGGTTCTTACTATACTTCTGCGCTCCCCTTGCCTAACACCTTTTTCATGGCCTCCTTTACATCTTTGTTTCTCAGAGTATAAATGAGGGGGTTAACACTGGGGGTGACAATTGTATAGAAGAGAGTGAGAAATTTGCCCTGATCCTGGGAATACGTGTTTGCTGGCTGCAGGTACATGTATATGATTGTCCCGTAGAAGAGAGAGACAACAATTAGGTGAGAGCTACAAGTATTGAAGGCTTTCTTTCTCCCGGCTGCTGACTTGATCCTCAGCACGGCACGGGCAATGTAACCGTAAGAGATAAGGATGAGAATGAGTGGTGCGAGGATGATAAAGATTGCCAAGGCAAAAGCCAGTGCCTCGAGGCTCATGGTATCCACACACGCCATGCCAATGAGTGCTGGCATCTCACAAAGAAAGTGCTCGATCCGCCGGTGCCCACAACGGGGTAGCACCAGTGTCTGGGGTGCCATGATGAGAGAGTTGCCAAAGCCACTCAACCACGCCACTGAAGCCAGCTGCCCACAGAGACGTGGGTGCATGATGACACTGTAGTGCAGGGGTTTGCAGACTGCAGCGTAACGGTCATATGCCATGACAGCCAGCAGGACACATTCCACCCCTCCCAAGGCAAGGACAAAGTAGAGTTGGACAGCACAGCCTAGATAGCTAATGGTCTTATCGGGACCCCACAGGTTGTAGAGCATCTGGGGAATGGAGCCCGTGGTGAAACACATGTCCAGGAATGAGAGGTTGGCCAAGAAGAAATACATCGGTGTGTGGAGCCGGGAATCCAATGCTGAAAGCAAGATGATGGTCACGTTGCCCAGGAGAGTCAGCAGATAAAAAATGAGGACGAACACAAAGAGGATCAGTTCTAGGTGAGGACGGTCAGAGAAGCCCACCAGCACGAAGCCTTCAAAATAACTTGTGTTGTCTTTTTCCATTACTTGTCGCCACAAATCACCTATTTGGAGAAAGAGGAGTATTTATCAATCACATAGAGACACGCCATCAGGACGGATTGATTGACACAATGGCAAAATTAATCCTTCCCTGAAAATACTGATTGCTTGATCCAGAATTTCCAATAGCTCCTGATTATTTTTTATAAGGAGTTCACTATTTGGGGATTTGGGATAAACCTAGAAGTGATTAGTTACCACATTTGTGCATAATTCTTTTTATTTTGGCAAGGTATTAAAAATTGCTAACAAAGGCTGATGATTTTTTTAAAATCATTTTATTTTTAAAAGGGAACTTGTACACCTATAGCTGATGATTTTAAAAATGAAATAGGTTTTATATTTGATTTCATCTTGCTCCTGATAATAACACATGCCCAATGAAAATTAAAAATTGAGAAAACATTTATACTTCCTCCACCAATCACTTTCTGAATTGGCCATTACATTTCAATTCATCACGAACTAGTCCGAACTTACTATGAGGTATGGTCAAGATCACTGGTGAAGACATCAAGAGAATATTCCTTTTTTTAATGACCGTCAACCCTCCCCAATCTAGCTGATTATTTTTGCAAGTGAATTAACACTTTAAAACTTAAAATTATAACTTTTTATAGGAACACATCGAATTCTGCCAACGTACATAGCCCAAGGATAAGAAAAATGCCTTTCTCTCTAGTTTGAAGAGCAAGACTGACTGCTAGATGAAAGCTCATTCTAAATATGGTAGCCTTCTCTTCATATCACACCAAACTCAAGGGTTACAAGCGATCACGCAAAATCTTAGGAAGATGACTACATTATTATTATTTTAATCTAGCTTTCCGTTTGCACCCTTCCTTTTAAACTTCATGACCCCCAAATACCCCCCATGTCAGATCATAATGAATAGCGCATAACATCAGCTTACATCAGCCTTTACTCAGTCCCATCTCAAACGTCTGATAGGTAAAATTGTGATGCCCATCACTGACATCTATTTTAATCCTGGGATGGGGAAACTTGTCTCAAGTTGGGAAGTGTGGTCTATAAAGATGAAAGAGATGGAAATAAAGACACGCCCAGGACTCAAGTCCACAGAAGCTACTGAGACTCAGCATACATTAAGGAGCCTTCTCCTCTTAGTCACACTTCATTCTTGCAAAGTTCTCTACATTTAGGAAGCCTGCACTTGTAATTTAGCTTATCTCCTGTGAGCTCCTAAAACAGGACTTTGTGTGTTCCATGATACTTCTAAGTTATTTGGTAATGGCTTTTATCTCAGGGTGAGCATGCTGTCCAATGTAAATATCTAAGGGAAGTGACATGCTTACTGATACTCCTTTTTCCAAGTAATTGACAAAAAGAAATGTGACTGTAGCTCACTCTTATTAAGAGGGGATATGTTGCATACCTGATGTGTTAGTGCACAAAACAGGATTCAGATCCACTGCTTTAAGGAGATTTTTTTCCCTAATTAAATCATGTGTTTTCAGTATCAGTTTCAGGATTTTGAATATATGTTCTTTGACCCTTACTGGAATGTAAAGGGTTGTCAAGTTTATCCCTAAATTCATCCATTCCTGCAACAAAGTCTTTCAGTGGTGATGAATGACTGTGACAGATGGATTATATCCTGTGAACTTCTAGGTGAATTTAACAATTGAGGGTCAGCACTAATCATCAAGTTATTGCTAGTAAGAATTTTTCCTCCACCTCAGCATGGAAATGACAATCACACTAACATTATATAATATTAAGAGGGCATCTATATGTATATACACATGTCAGATACAACAAACTGGAAGGGTAGATGCCCAACCGATAACCTTTGGATAAAAACAGGATCAAAGATTGGGATCTTCTCTAAGATCCCAATACTTAAATTATTTTCTTTCTATAGAAATAGCTAGAAGGAAAGAAAAGCACAAAGAAATCATTATGGGGACCTATGTGTGCTTTTCTATTAGTCTTTGTAGACTCATGCCCTTTAAAAATCTCGAAATACAAAAGAAACAATAAAATAGGACAAATTATAAATAATTTAAATTTGTATTTAACTAATATTTGTGGACATGTTATGCTCTAGGTGGTGATGTTAATAGCTTGCATAGCTTAGCTCACTTCATTATCAAAGTCGCTTCTGGACATCAGCTGTCTTGTCAGCCTACACTTCAGATTAAACCCAAGAAACCAATAAAGTGGTGCAGTAACTGTTCCAGAGTATACAGCTAGTGGTTGTAGTTGTAAGTGAAACCCCTTTTGTTTTATTCCAGAGGGCAAACCACTAATCCCAACCTAATTATAGAGTTAGACAGCTCAGTAAATAGATTAATCTGAATACTCAGAAACTAAATATGATGAAAAATTGAAATTACACTGCATATCTTTTGATGTGTGGCACAATATTCATATAAAAAGGCATTTTATACATTAAGATAGATAGCTTTCATGATATTATAGGCAAAGGTATAGACTCTTTTTGTTCAGAAAAGGAGAAATACATTTAAAATTTGCCAGCTAAGATTTATTAGTTCTAAGTGGGTTGAATCAGATGTTGTCTATATCTGGAATCACCTGGACCTCCTTGGGTGTGGAGGCCCGTGAGGTTGTGGGTAGAGCAGAGCAGCTGTGACTGACAGTGAAGGGACTATTTCTATAACTGCCTCACTTTCTCTGAGACTGTATTCATATATGTATGTGAATGTTTATCAACTGAAGGGTACAGTGCACACTCAAGGTATGCTCTTAGCTTTCTTATTTCCCAAATAAACTGATGGTGCCAAAAAAAATAAGATCACTCAGCCAGGATTGACCCTGTGAATGTCTTATTCTGCTTCCAGGTCTTCCCCGTGGAAAGCAGCCATCCATTCATGGTCTGCCTTTCTCCTCACAGCATCCGATCGACAGCCAATCGCTCATCTTCTTTAACAAGTCTTCCATTGATGAGGTCTGCATGTTTGCATTTTTAAAATGACTAACAGATCCTTTGTTTGTGAAGAATATTATTTGGAATAAGATGTCAGTGCATCTCTGCTTATTTGAAGCGAATAAGATGGTTTCCCAAGAATGACATGATGGTTTGCTCAGAAACACCACACACGTTACTTATTTAATGGCAGTGATGAGATGTATCATTATAGCATAGAAATGGAAACAGATTTGTACATTTTTGTGACATCTAAATTACTTGGTAATTTAAATTGGACAAGATTTTAAAAATTGGATTAAATAATGCCCCAATCTTACTATTACCTAGTAAGATTTACAAAGAACTCCAAGGGGGTTTACTACTTAGAATGGTTAGCATGAATTATCAGTCCTAGCTTTACAACAGGTGTGGGCACTTCATAGCTACATGAGACTTTTGTCCTGTGCTAAATGGGACATGAAGTAAATGCAAAGCCATCAAAAACTCAAGGAATTGTTCCATGTTTTCCTCATGACTCTCCATCTGGAGCTCAATGTTTCAGTGTCGACACTCAGCATTCACAATTATTGTCAGCTTGTTATTCAATGTACTTTCATGTGATGCAGGATTATGAGTACTTTTATACTTAAAATTTTGTAAATCTGTGGATTCCATTCATTCCTAAAATAATTCTTTTTAGTAAACTATGAATGCTCTCTGCAGCTTCCCCTCTGAGTGAGTGATATTTACTCCCAATCTTTAGAATTCTATTGATTCTCTATAAATAAACCATTAAGACAGGCTGGGAAATCTGGTCAAGTGGATCACTCATGATGCAGGCGATGTCTAGTTTCTAATAAAACAGGTGTTGGGATCATTTAGAGGCCTAAATCACATTTCTACTTACACAGGATCTTTAACTCACCAAATTCAGCAGGAGCTTCAGAACTGCCATGCCCATGGCTCCTTCTCTTCTCAGGACTTCACCAGGAAGCCCAAACTGAGTGCCTGGAGTGGAGACGAGAAAGGGGACATTGAGAAGGGGCCGTCTCTGAGCAAAAGGATGCAGGAGCCACCCAACTCAGATGAGCTTACTGTAGCTGGATGGGGAGCCTACATTAGTTATGCAGACAGAGCATCCCAGAGAGCCACACACCCCACCTCCCGACCCAGAGAAGGAGCAGCATGAGGGACAGTATGAGTATCAGTGACGTACACTCAGCACAGTGAGCACGTTAAAGCAAATGATTCCTGTTAGGAAAGGAAGAACTGCTTATTGTTTTAAGAATAAATGCTTGAATTGGTACTTATTTTTCTGCCTTACCCTATGGAATAAAACAATATTTAAAAATATGTAATTATTTCTAATAAGGGCTTGGAGAGTGCATGGTCCCAGAGGAAATATGACAACTATTGCTTTTCCCAATACACACACACACACACACACACACACACACAGTGCAGACTTTCACACCAGGGGCGGGAGAATGCGCTCAGGCTCCCTCGCGGGTGTATTGCCATCAGGAAATGAGCAGTTGGTCAGAAATGTGGCTGTTGCTACCAGGTTAGTGCTCCCTCAGGCAACCCTGTGCACCAGGTTGCTCAACACTGCAAAGCCCTTCACCATTCTCACCTTCCTCCCCACGTCCCTGTTACAGACCCCCCACACATAGATGCATCGCCTTCAGTCTTCCGCTTTCCCCGACCCTCTGCATGGCTTAGCTTGTCATCCTGCTCCAGGAACTGTGCTCTGCCGACAACATGTCCAAACTAGGTGAGGCGATGTCTCACCATCCTCACTTCTGAGGAGCGTTCTGGCTGTACTTCTGCCAGGACGGATCCGTTCGGCGGTCCTGGGTAGGCTCGATATTCCTCACCCAACACCATAATTCAAATACCGCGATTCCTCTTTGGACTTTCATATGTATCGTCCAGCTCTCACATGTATTGAGGTGATTGAGAACCCAGGGGAGGGGTTAGAGTCAGGCACAGCTGAAACGTCAGAGTGGTATCTTTGCCTTTTAAGAATTTGAGGGATCTTTGGCAGCAGATGTGCCAAGGACCGAATGGATCTGGGTAAAATTCAACCCTTGGCCACGTCAGCATCTTCTCCTTTTGTTACTTATTAGTCCAATTGTCAAGATTAATGTTATAAACAGTAAGGCATGGTATGTGGATATCGTACATTCAGGATTCAAAATAGAACCCAGCATCAAGGATAAATATATCAGAAATATGTGCACCTCTGTTTCCTATTGGGATATATGTCTCTACACTTGCTTAGAGTATACAGTACAAAGGAGTGCTTTCATGGCCTTTTACCATATTGTTTACTTGGTATTAATTTTCTATGCAACTGTAAAGTCCATTGCAATAATGCTTAGCTAGAATATTCCAATTTAAGATGGCTACATTAGGAAAATGAGGACAAATATTCCTATGTGAAAAATGTCAATCTGGACACTTAAAGTCAATACCCCAAAAGTCAAAATTATTGAAACAATTTTTGTCTATTTTGTATTCAAATTATCCCAAGAAAATCATTCTATGTTTGACAAATGATTTGTGCTGTCACTAGAATAAATTAGTATGCCTCTGGTTTAAAGTGAAGCAATAATTGTTTTAGATAGTTTTTAGTTATCTGCTATAGTCATAAAATAAAAAATATATAGAAGCAACCACATTCATCACAAAAGTGTATTTTCTCTACCTGTGATCTGCGAAAGCCTTGTAAGGGAGAAGAATTTCACATTTCACCTTTGCAGTCACAGATTTTGATTTATTCACATGAGATACTACTTATTAATGTGCTTTGTTTAGTTTACAAATGTACTCAAAATCCATCATCACTGTAATTATTCAGAATACCGTAGAGTCTACTAAGAATCCATGGTGGTGTAGTAGTTACAGGCTGCTGAGTAGAAGGTCAGTAGTTCGAAGCTACACACTGCTCCACAGGAGAAAGAGGGGGTCTTTCTTCTCCTGTGAAGAGTTACAATCTCGGAAAGACACAGGCTCGTTCTGGCCAGTCCTTTGGCTTGCTAGGAGTCTGAACTGACTCAGTGGCAGTAATGTGGTGTGTGTGTGTGTGTGTGTGTGTGTGTGTGATCTACAGACATCAGGGGCCATTTCTAGGCATTTTTACTGGGTCTCACTCTCGCTTTTTGCCAGTGCGTCAGTGCTGAGTCACAGTGATCTCTGAGGATCTCTGAGAACCCACTAAAGGGAGCAGAAAGCCCGGTCTTTCTCCTATGAATCTGCTGGTGGCTTTGAACTGCCAACAATGCACACTGCAGCCCGATGCTTGACCATCCCAATATTCAGTCATTGCTGTATTCAATGCTAAAATTAAAATATTGGCATTGTTAAGTCACTTACATAATCTAATTACCACTAATGGCACTGGTAGAGAGGGAGTATATTAGCTAAAATGAAAAGATGCGATCATCCCCATTAATTTTTAAAGACATGATGTACAATGATTTTTTTTCTTTCTGTTGAAATAGAAATTTCAATACATAAATGAGCTGGCAAACTAATTAGTACTTGTCCTGCCTTTCAACTAACTTTTTGGCACTGTCCAATGAACCCATTCCTGTGAGAGTTGCTTATTAGGCTCAGAAGTCAATTAGTAGCTTGGACTACCATCTTTGAGCCTAAAATGTTTTTCATTGAAACTAGTGGGAAATACCAAGAGAATTTGTTGCTTTCAACAATTTCTTGTCTGAAATAATAAGTCCCATGGAGAGATGAAGTATATGAGATTCTCATGGGACAATTCACTGAATGAAAGATAGGAGATTGTTAGCTAAAAAAGAAAATTTAGAAGCAATCTTTAAATTGTTGTTATTTTTTCCACATCATTTCTAGCCCCATTCATTCACATTGGACCCATTATCACCCTGTGTATATTATAAATATCTAAAATTGGTAATTGATGGAACCATTATAGTTATGGAAATCTGTTTTCTGTGTGTGATGTACGGGGATTGCTAGACACCATGAAGTGAGTCTTGCCTCATGGCAACTGTTTTGGATGGAATTGTGTACCCCAAAATATACATGGTAAATGGTCACCTCTAGTCAGTGTTATGATTACATTTGATTGAGACTGGTGGGCTCTTTTATAATGTTAATGAACACACTGAGTGCCAGGTTGTGCTAGTCTGAGTAGACTAGAGAAACAAATTTTTAGACACTTATATGTATATGAGATAGTTTTATATCAAGAGTAATTATACATTAAGAAGACATCCCAGCCCAGTCCAGATCAAGTCTTTAAGTATGATATTAGCCAATATGGCCAACACCAATCTATAAAATCTTCTTTGGACTCACAAAACACATGCAATAGTGCCGAATGCAGGAAGATCAGAGGTCATTGGGTGAAAAGTCTTGTGGATCCAGTGGCAGTAGAAGCATCTCAACGCTAGCAGTGGTTGATCTCTGTGTGGCTCTTCCACTTCCAGGGTATGGAGTCTATCAGCATAAGCTCATGTGTCTGGTCAGCTGCAGTGTCTCTCAGGGAGTAAGCAGAGAGAGAGAAAGTGTTTCCTGCCTCCAAGGAGGAAATAGAGAAATTCCCAGAATCTTCAGGAGAAGGCCATGCCCATACAGAGGCCTCATTGGCTCTAACCCTATTAACAGACTAGACCCTGCCCCTTCACTCTTATTCCTCTCAAGTCCCACGTTGACACCAGATTATGTAACTACCACACAGGTAGGTATTCCCTGAGTCAATCCATTTTGTGATATAAAAGAGATTAAATAGACAAACAAAGAAGGGGTAAAATTGATGTCTAGTCACAAGTAGAATTCTGGGGAACCTGAAAGCAGTTGCTGAAGAGAAAAAAAAAAGCTTCCTCCATGAGCTGTGGAAAGACATAGTATTCTACTAGAAGTTTGAATTCACACTGCTACCCTCTAAACCGTGAAAAAATAAATTTCTGTTTGTGAAGGCCATCTACTTGTGGTATTTCTGTTATAGGGACATAGAAGATTGAGACACAAAATGGTACTGGAACAGCAGGCTGTTTCTCTAACAAATCTCTACAGTGTGGCAATACTTTTGAAACTGGGTAATAACTAGAGGCTGGGAGAGTTTTAAGGTGTCTAATAGTAAGAATCTAAGACAATTTTGGCAAAGGCTCAGAAAGATTTGAGAAGAATCAAAGAAAATATATCTTATTAGGGAATGATTGATAAAATTTGGGTGTTAAATGCACCCTTGGTGAAACTTTTAGAGAAAATAGTCAACATTTAATTGAACAATTTAATTTGCCACTTTTTATCCAGTGGGAAAAAGACTTATTTGAAACATGCTCAAAAGTTCATTGGAAGGTAGAACTTGTAACTTATGAACTTGGAAATTTGGCTGAAGAAATATCTAAGCAAGATTGCAAAGGGGCTGTGTAGTTTCTCCTTGCTACCTATGGTGAAAATGTGAGGAAAAAAAGACAAGGATTTAAAAATGAACAGTTCTCTTGCTCCCACAATTCCCAACTTCCACATTCTCATGTGGACCACCAAGTGGGGCTGAAGTCTCTGTGTCCTCACACCCCAGAGATGGCTCAAGAGGAGATCAAGATGGGTGGGTCACGGGCCCCTTAACCCGCTGCCCCCAAGGAGTCCGTCATGATCAACACCTGCTGCTGTCATCATTCTCATAGTACTGTCATCACCATAGTACTGTGTGCCTGAATTGGGTAATAGGGTATCATAAATGCCTTGAGAAACGGGAACAGGCTGCACATAAACAATCTTCTCATCACATGCAATCGCGTTGAAATAAATCTCCTATAATTGAAATTTAACTTAACTATCACTGTAGCTTCTCTAGAACTAAAGAAGAGGTGAAAATCTTTATTACCCATATCCATAAGATGTTTTGTTAAATATTCATCAATTCTTTATACCTTTGCATGTTTATTTCATACACAATAAAATGTATGACAATTAAACTATTTCTAACTTTAATCACCCTATGTGTATGTGAAATCAGAACAACAAATAAGTAAGACTGAAAGCAAATTCGTGTATTTGAGCTATGGCGCTAATGAAGAAGATTGAAAATGCCACAGACTGCCGGAAGAACGAACAAACCTGCATTGGAACAAGTACAAGCAGAACGCCCTGCAGATCAAGTTTGGCAAGACTCATGTCACAACTTCAGAGCATTTTCCCAGATACCCATGCTTAGCAACAGTATGTAGCACCCGTACATGGATTTAAAACAAGTCAGCTAGGTGAACAGAGCCAGAGCATGCTGCCTGATAGAACATCAGGAAAAGGACATGTCAGGGACATATCCTCTCACCATACTTATTCAAACTGTGTGCTGACCAGATAATCAGAGAAACTGGATTTTATGAAGAAGAATGTGGCATCAGGATTAGAGGAAGCTTTTTGACCAACCTGGGATATGCAGAGGCAGGAACCTGGTGACAGAATGATCATGTGTTGATCTGAGACCCACAAGATCAGCAGTTCTCTGCAAGGGAGAAGGATCCAAGGGGGTTTTCTACTCCCCCATAAAGAGTTTCAGCCTAGGAAACTCAGAGGGACAATCTACACTGTCCTGTGGGGCCACTATGAGTTGGCATCGGCGTGATGGCAATGAGTTTTGGAATTTTTTTTTTATATGTAGGTGGCACAACCTCGGTCCCTAAAAGTGAGCAAGACTTGAAGCACTGGCTGATGAAGATCAAGGATGCATCCTTCAGTATGGGTTACAATGCAACCTATAGAAGACTATCCTCCCATCTGGACCAACAAGTAGCATCATGGTAAGTGGAGGGAAAGTGAAGTTGTCAAGGATTTCATCTTGCTTGGATCCACCATCAATGCTCAGGGAAGCAGCAGTCAAGGAGAATCAAACACAATGATTGCATTGGGTCAATCTGCTGCATAAGACCTCTCTTACGTTTAGAACAGCAGGGATGATTGGGGACGAGGCATGCCTGACCCAAGCCATGGTATTTCCAACCCCCTCCTATACATGTGAAAGTTAGAAATTGAATAAGGAAGAGCAAAGGAAAATGGATGCATTTGTACTATGATCCTGACAAAGAATACGGAAAATACCTTGGCGTTCCAAAAGAGCAAGCAAATCTGTCTTAGAAGAAGTACTGCTAGAAGGCTTCTCAGAGACAAGCATGGAAAGACGTTGTCTCCAATACGATGGGCATGTTATCAGGAGAGACCAGACCCTGGAGTAAGATAGCAAGCTTGGGAAGTGGAGAGGCAGCCAAAAGGAGGAAGGCCCTCAATGAGATGAATTGACGCAGTGGCTGCCACAATGGGCTATGAATGGTGCAGGACTGAGCAGTGTTTCATTCTGTCCTACACGTCGTCACTATGAGTCAGAACCAACATGTCCAACCACAACATGTCCAGTTCAGTGATATTGATTATGTTCCTTGATATTTACAGTGATCCTCACCATCCTTTTCCATATTGTTGCATCTCCATTAACATGCACTCACTGTCCTCTAAGTTTCTCATCTAATTTTCCTCATTAGTGCTGTTCATTTGATCTTTGGAGAAGTCTTTAAAGGAGCATCATGCTTAAAGCAGGCTCTCTTTACTAATCAAGGCAAACTGACTCCCAGGCACAGGAAAGCTGAGCAATACATAAGGAAAACTGGAGAAGAATGCATGCATTTGAATGATGGTGTTGGTGAAGAATACTGACAGTACCAAGAGTTACCAATAGAACAAACACACAAAAGAAGTGTTTTTGCAAGAAGTGCTACAAAAATGCCCCTTCGAGATTGGTGAGGGCAAGTCTCATGTACTTTGGACATATCAGGAGAAGCCAGTCCCTGGAAAAGCATAGCATGCTTGGTAAACTAGAGTTGGGTTCAAACAGAGCCATAATTCTGAGAAAGGTGCAGGACCAGGAAGTGTTCCCTTCCGCTGCACATACAGTCCCTAGAAGAGGGACCACCTGGACAGCACTTAACAGCAATAGTTGTTTGACTTGAAGAGGACTTTGGGAGTTGACTTTGGTTTAAGTTTTAAAGACTCTATCATGGTATTAGGAATATGTGTGCATGAGACATTCAGCTTTAATACTTCAGAAAATGTAGATTATACAAAAATATGAAATTCTTTTCCACATTTTACCATCACTGTGATCAGTAAACCAAAGTTTCTTGATTTTCACCACTGGGTAATTCCAATAACTGACTCTTAAAACATTAGAATTCTTGGGCTTAAAACATTAGGTTTTGAGTTTCCTCAAAACCCATATTCTGCTCCCATGGGACTATGTAAATAAGATATTTGTGAACCACAAAAGAGATTATACAGCTTGCAAATAGTGAAAATTAAGTTGTAGGGTTGGCACCTTTGTAAGGTTGGGATCACACAAATAAAATGTATGAAACCTTAACAAGGGACTTGAGCATATTTAATTATTAATTAGTGTTAAAAGGAGCCAACTCAGAGGCAGAAAAAGGGACCTTGCCACCACAACAAAAGAAGTACCCATCACAGAAATGATCTTTTAGACCGGGCGTTTCTGTGCTGACAACCCACGAAGCCCAAGAGACAGAGAACTGTAACACTGACAACAGCAAGGAACATGACAAGTACAGCAAAGAATGGACAGTAACAGAACCAGGAGTCTAGTAAGAAACAATTCAGTGGGCTTTCTAGCTCACTGAGGTTCACAGTGGGTTTAGAGCTAACCCATAGACTGAGAGAAATAGAAATTCACAGAGACAGTCCTGTCCTGTGTTGTAGGATCACAATGATTTGGCATCTACTTGGTGGTGGTGAATTTGGTTTTAGCTAAAAGAGAGAGAGGGAAGGAGAATCAAGATAAACACTAGTCCAAACTGTTCCATATGGGGTGGAGGTCAAACATGCCTCCCCCTCCCACTTTCTATCAACTCTTCTCTGTTGGTTTTAATAGTTCATTGAATGTGCACACAGAACTTACAAGCAATATTTATAATAATTGGGTTTATCAGGGAAGTAACTGAATACATTTCAGGATCAGGAATCACAGGGTACAGTTCTTTGACTATGACAACCTCTTTTTAGTTACGCCCACAAGCAGATTTCCCTCTGCCTCTCAGCCCGATGGCCTGACCCCTGCCCTACTTGGGCAAGTATCACAATGCTCTGTAACTCCTCTAATAAATGCCTAGGGGCCACTCACTTTTACATGAAGTCTCTTGTCTGAGGATTCAAACCTCAAGCTGTGATGTTAAAGGATTCTGTGGACAAAATACTGAACAATGCAGGAAACATCCAAAGAAGAAGAAAGGATGACACAGAGTCACTGTCCCAAAAAGGACTCGCACATGACAAATAAAGAAAATACTGAACTTGTCAATAATTTCATTTAACTTAGATCCACTATCAATGCTCATAGAAGAAGCAGTCAAGAACTTTCAAAGTGTCTCAGACAAGTCTTCTGCAGAAGACATCTTTAGTGCGAAAAAAACAATGGTGTCACTTTGAGGACTGAGATGAGCCTGACTCAGTCCAAGGTATTTTTGATAACCTCAGATGCATATGAAAGCTGGGCAGTCAATCAGGATGGCCCAAGAATATTCAGTGCATTTGAGTTATGGTGTTCATGAAGAATATTTAATATACCATAGACTGCCATAAGAACCACAAATGTGCACTGAAAGAAGTACAGGCAGAATGTTCCTTAGAAATAAGCATGGTGAATCTCACATAGTTTGGACATATTATCTGGAGGGATCAATCTCTGGGTGAGATGGTTACATTTATTGTGCCAACCTGGCCAATAGACACATGGGGGGTTAATTGAAGGGCGGAGAGATAAATGGTTCATTAAACCTCGCCTTTCTAGTTCTCTGGTCTCTTGCTCTCTGATGGTCAGACCAGGGTGCAGCTGTCTTAGGCAGTGTCCTGCTTCAGCTTGCAAGGCTGACTTGAGGTGAGACATCCCTGAGGAGAAGCCACATGAACTTCTGTGACTGATGCAGGCTTGGGTGCTGGAGAAGCCATGTGGAGACCCCTGCCAGCGCTGAGATGCTGACACCGTCACTGGATTCAAAGACTCTCGACTCACTGGCCTGTGATCCTACTGCATTGGGCGTCATCGTATGTGTTTTGTGAGCTTGAGTAGAACTTTGTAGATCAATGTCGGACATATGGCTAAGTCTGACCTATGGGCTTGGACTGGACCAGGCCAATATACTGGGGAAGAACATTATATTTTGTCAGGTAGAGGGCCATCAGTGAAAAAGAGAAAAACTCTCAGTGAGCTTGGTGACACAACAGCTATAGCAATGGATTAAAAGAGCAATAGCTGTCAGGATGATGGAGGATCAGGAAGGGTTCTGTTCTGTTGTTCCTTGGGTCATTATGAGTTGAAACCATGTTAATCACACTTAAAAGCAACAATGTGAATGGATAAGATATTAGGGGTTACGGGATAGGACAGTGGAAGGAAAAGAAGGCTTTTTATGACTTCACTCTAACATTGACAAACATCTATGGTAGAAAAGAGCATCCAGTACCTATGTTGTCTGTTTATACAAAATTCAGTATAAAAGTTAAAAATTATTAGGGCTAAGAAGAGTAAGAACATATAATCAAGAATTTTTCAAAAAGATGTAAAAGAGCTGCTTAAGTAACGCAGACTTTGGAATTAAAAAAATACTTAACTATAACTATGATTAACGTGTTAAAGGGAAATATGGATAAAGAAGACAACTTAATAGAAACCTCACCAAAGAATGGGAAAGTATAGAGAATAAACTACACATTCTAGAAATTAAGAGCAGATTAATAACTGAAAAAAAAAAAACAAACACAACTGTCGGTGCCAGCTGACAAGTCAAGCAGTCCTGAAAGGGGGAGTGAGGATTAGGAAAAAAAGAAGAGAAGAAAGGCATTGGGAGAGCAACAGTGAAGACTGAAGCTCCGAGTTTATTTTACACCTTGCCTTTAACAATCCAGAAACAACTCAGGGTCCTCTTATCTCACAACTAAGCAGGTGTGCACATCAACAACGTCTATGTTCTGCCTAGTTAAACATTCTTGAAAACATCCTGATTCCTCAGGACTGAGAAAAAGTCGCTATTCCCTTATTACATCTACAAAGCCAAACTGCAAGGTCCAGCAACAGATACTGGCATTTGAGTCTTTAACTATTTCAAAACCGAACTGTAGTGGGCTACAACGCACAGCCTCATAGCTAGGTTTGAAAACACAGACATAGTGGGTAGAGGACGAGTAAATAGAAAGAAGATAACACCCTCACAGGAAAAAGAGTGGGAGAGAAAAGAGACACGAGGGCGCATGCGTCGTACTGAACCCAAACCCGTTGTCGTCTCACCAACACCTGCCCTGGGTTCCTGAGGCTGCGCGTCTTTAAGGTGTGATCGTAAGCCAATAGGTTTGAGCTGATAACCTTGAGGTTAGGAGCCCAGTGCGTAAACCCCCGCCCCACCAGACCTCCTTTTGGGAGCATATGTAAATGGCTTAAGATAAAAAAACTAGACTACCAAAATGAGAGCTAAGAAAACATAACACATGCAAACTGTACAGATGACTGTTGAGAACATTTCATAAGTAAAGAAAACAATCTATCTTATTCTTCCATCTTATTCCAGGATCTCGGTATACTCTTACAACCTATGGTTGTGACCCCTTTGGGGGTCAAATGACCCTTTTACAGGGGTTGCCTGTGATCATAGGAAATTTTGATGGTCTTAAGAACTGAGACAGCGCTCCTCTGTCTCCAGGCAGGTCTGCCCACATGCAGGTACGCCCACATACGAGTACCAGGCGTGAGGACATCATTGATTCCACCCCATCACACGCACCCCATACAAATGCATGAGTATGTGACAGGGTGGGCGCCACAATGTACCTGTGTGGACCAGTCACACTGTGTAGAAAGCAGCTGCTGTGTTGAAAGCAGCAGTATTGAAGGTAAAACGAAACTTCATGAATTATAATTACTGGGTAAATGTAAAATCATGTACTGTAAAATCATCAACTACTGCAACAAAAAAGATCTGCACTATAGGAACTTAATATGGATGCTGATGGATCTTTTTATATTCAGCCATTGTTGATATAAGTAGTGCTCTCCCTTGTGATAGTAACAGGTATGTAAAAAAAAGCACAAGGAATGGTAAATCATAGGAAACTTTAATGAACTGTATTGACTGAACAATGCCATGTATCATCTTTTGTTTTATTAAAGCTATTGTTTTATATTGTTTTCATTAGCAAAACATCCCATGACAATTGATCATGAAGAGAAGAATATTAAGAAAAGAAAATATAGTGAGGATTTTACAGTATGGTTTTACTTCAATAATTAGAGCAGGAATTAAGAAACTGCAATATGTTATTTGTTGTGAAGTTTTATTAGCTGAATCTATGAAGCTGAATAAAATGCCATTTTCATAGCAAGCATCCAAGCTTTGCCAGCAAGGACACCAACTATTTTAGAAGCAAAGCTGATGGACTCCAGAAAGCTAGAATTGACATTGGTGGCAAGTATCAAAAACAAAATGTAGCAGCCGTTGAAACTTCATATTTAGTGGCACATAGATTCATCATCACTATGAAATCTCACACCATTACGGAGGCTTTATTGCTGCCAGCGGCCAAAGACATTTCTTGGGTTATGATCAGAGATGATTTTTTACCAAATTGACTGCAATTTTCTTATCTAATGATCCTGTCAGCAGAAGAATAGACATTTCTGCTGACATTCTTGATCAGGTCATCCAGGAAATTAAATCTGCTCCACTTCAAATAGTTAGTATCCAGCTTGATGAATCTACAGATGTTGCAAACTGTCCAATTACTGATTTATATGAGGTATATTCATGATGGCAACTTTAAAGATGAGTTTCTTTTTTTTTGCAAACCTCTTGAAATGACAACTACTATGCAGGATGTATTTGACACTCTTGGTTCATTTCTGAAAGAGCAGAAGGTCTCTTGGAAAAGGTTTGTGGTGTTTGTATTGATGGTGCTCCAGCTATGCTAGGATGTCAATCTGGACTTCAACATTTGGTACTGAACAAGCCACCAAAAGTCATCGGAGCACACCGTCTGCTTCATAGGCAAATATAGCAATGAAGACACTGTCACAAGAGTTACAAGAAGTCATGAAAAATCTCATAAGGTCTGTCAATTTTGTAATGTAAGTGGTCGACTGTTTTTGCAACTGTGCAACCAGTTGGATACAACAAGCAATGCTCTGCTCACACTGACGTGGGATGGCTCCTCGCTTCCAGGGCTCAGGGTCCATCCACAGCAGAAGCAACTCACCGCTGGCAGAGGTCTCCATGTGGCTCCCCCAGCTTCAGAGGTCTCACTCCATCAGGGCAAAGGGCTGTGGTCTCTCTGCCGGCTCCTCCAGCTTCTCAGAAGCTGCCATCTTGTCTTGTCTGGATTCATCGTCTTTGAGAACTAACTCCCAACAACGAGATTGCCCAGAAGTCTCAGGAGAAAGTCATGCCCACACAGAGGCCTCATTGGCTAGCTCCAGATTAACATGCTAGACTCCACCCCTACATTTCAATGATAAAATTAACATAAGCACATGACTGCCACATGTGTGCAGACGAAATTTCATCATATGTTTCAAATCTACCTGACACCCCATTTGCACTTGCCAGAAGCCCGTTCATAGTCAAAGATGAAGATGTTCCTGAGACAACACAAGAGGAGTTCATTGAACTTATTAACAGTGATGCAATGAGAACTGATGTCTCTACAATGTCAGTTACAAAATTCTGGATCAAGTGTTTGTAGTCATATCCTGTTCTGTCTGAGACTGTGCTGTTCCTTCTTCCATTTCCAAAAACCTATCTTTGTGAAGGACGGGTTTCCAGCTAATTGGTTATCAAATCTAAATACACAAGTAGCCTTGTTTTGGAAGATGGTCTTTGTTTCATTGTGCTCTTGCAAAGACTGCCTGAGAATTTCTGGTCTGATGAGAAAGACGTTATTTTGACCTTCACAATGACATTGTTTTTTTATGAATACTGTGGTAAAATGTAGCAATGTTGTTTACTGTTGTCATATTAAGACTCCTAGCTATACTATGCCATGCTTTAAGACAAAATTTATTTTGTCCTTATTCATTTATTTCAGGACAGCATTTATTTGTAATTAGAAATAGATATTTCACAATATGTAAGTATACATTGTTTTTTTGATTAATGACTGTTTTAATTGTTCAATTTTTAACAATGAAAATACATCCTGCATATCAGATATTTACATTATGATTCATAGCCGTAACAAAGTTACAGCAATGAAGTACCAACAAAAATAGCTTTTTGGTTGGGATCATCACATGAGGAACTGTAGTAAAAGGTCCTGGCATTCGGAAGGTTGAGAATGACTGCTCTAAAGAGACACATGGAAGTCACCACAACAATTGTATCATGACTTTTCACATGCAGACTGCTGACAAATAGGGAGAAACAGAAAAACCTTTAAAGTAAGCACAGAAGGCTCCCTCACCTTCAAAGAGCAATAGCATTATTTAAATCTGATTATGAACATATTTGAAATGGAGAAGACAATGAAACAAAATAGTTTCTCCTGAAAAAGTCTTGTCTTTTATTGCTACTTTGTTTTAACACACAACCACATATCTTGGAGATCCTTTTCTCCTAGTTACAGATGCTTAAAACCATTAAAAATGAATTTGGTCTGCCTGCAGTACAGTGCACCCCTCTTCATTATACAGATGTGTGTGTGCTTAAAAGTATCGTGGCAGTTACATAACCTCCTGTCAATTTGCGAAGAGGTTGAGTCTAGCCTGCCAATCATGTCACAGCTTGATCTCGCTTGGAGGTGTGAGGAAGATGAACAGCTCCCTGGAGGCTGGACACACTGTCTCTGACAAGCCACATGGAGCTGTGCTGATGGAGCTGGAACCCAGAGCTGGAGGAGCCACATGGAGACCGCTGCCAGCACTGAGATGCTTCTACTGCCACTGGGTCCATAAGACTCTCCACCCACTGGCTGGTGGTCTTCTGCCTTTGGCATCACTGCATGAGTTTGAAGAGGAATTTATAGACTGGTATCAGACATATGGGCTAATATTGGACTCATGGACTTGATCTGGAACTGGACAGGGATGTTTTTCAATATACAATTACTGTTTGACATACAGTCCTCTATTACACACATGTGAATGTCTCCCTGGATTTGTTCCTCTAATGGATAGAGCATTTCTATCCCTGCAGAAAGTTCTCTCAGACCTCTTTGCAATTACTCTTCTCTGTTAACCTACAATCTCTGCAAACTCCTCTCTTGTTTGTGATGGTTAGTCACTGGCCTCTCCTGACTGGGGAGAAGGGTGGAGCGCAACCTACCAATCAGGCCTCAGTCTGATGACTCCTCCCTGAAGGTGTGTATAAGAGATGGGACCTCAACAGAGCTGAGCCCTCTTTCTTCCCTTCCCTTCTGCAGGAGCTGGATCCTGCATCTGGTTCATGATTTCCTGCTCTGTTGTCTGCTCCCAGGAGCCATTAGCAGAATGCTCACCCAGAATTCAGGTGGCTGACCTCAGATTCATGCAGTCTGCATTCACCGGCCAGTAGTCTCCTGCTTCATTGTCTTGCTGCCTGGTAGTTAGCTCTCACTGCTTCACAGAACAAGAGAAGAGTGACGTGAACTAGACTGGACTTACCTACTCCTAAGACTGGTTAAGTCATTTCTTGTTATAAGTCTCTTTCTGGTTTGACTTCTCTAGAGAACCCAAGCAAACACTATAGTTTTTCCACTTTTTAAACTGTCATAAATAATAGGATCTCTCAATATAACCAGGCCTTTAGTGCCTTGTTCCTTTCAATGAATGTCATGTTTTTTGAATTGGTACATGTTGTTACATGCATCAATAATTTTTTACTTTTTGTTGTTGTTGCTGTTGTTGTTTTTGTCTTTTTTTGCATCACTCCCCTCTGGTGGTGGGAGTAGGAGGCCCAGCCTTTGCTCCTGTGGAGCCGCTGCTGGAATTGTACGTCCATCCCAGTGGGACGCAGTCCTGCGCACAACCACTACGCCACCCAGGCTCAGCCCAAGTTTGTTACTTTCTATTGTTGATAAAAATTCTACTGAATGGACCAACTCAATATAATTTATTCAGTCGTTGGACCTTTGAGTTATCCTTATGTCAGGTGTACCTTATGTCATAAGATCAGTATTCTTATCTGTATACTTGGTATGGTCTAGCCAGATTTGTAAGGTAGAATGATAGTGAGGGTGTGGTGGGGAGGAAGCATTAAAGAGCTAGAGGAAAGTTATATATTTCATCAGTGCCACACTGCATCCTGACTGGCTCATCTTCTCCCCATGACCCTTCTGAAAGGGGATGTCCAGTTGCCTACAGATGTGCTTTGGGTCTCCACTGCACACACCCCTCATTCACAATGATAGGATTTTTTGTTCTGGGTCTTTGATGACTGATACCTGATCCACTCGACACCTCATCGTCACACAGACTGGTGTGCTTCTTCCAAGTGGGTTTTATTGCTTCTCAGCTAGATAGCCATTTGTTTACCTTCAAATCTTTAAGACCTCAGATGCTATATCTTTTGATGGCCAGTTACCATCAGCTTTCTTCACTACATTTGTTTATGTACCCACTTTGTTGTCAGTGATCATGCCAGGAAGGTGAGCACCATAGTATGCCAGGTTAATAGATGTGTCAGTCATGTAGTCCTGTGTCTATTTCAAGATTGGGAGTCTAGGTGTGGAGTCTAGCCTGTCAATCTGGAGATATCCAATGAGACTTCTGAGTGGGCATGGCTTTCTCCTGAGAACTCTGGCAAGTCTTGCAGTATTTCCCGACTTGACTGAGTTCCTGGAAGATGAACTACTGACAAGATGAGATGACAGCATGCTGATCTATCCTGATTCTTGGAGATTGAAGGAGCCAGAGAAGCCACATGGGCTTGCCCTGATGGAACCAGAGCTCTGGGGTCAGAGAAGCCACATGGAGACTCCTGCCAGTACTGAGATGCTTCTACCACCACTGGATACTGCTGATGGGCCCTGAGCCCTGGAAATGACGAGTCATGAGGGGACCCCTGCCAGTGCCAGGATGCTTCTACCCCAGCTGGATATACAAGACTGTGCACCTACTGGTCTCTGATTGTACTGGTGTCATTGCACGTGCTTTGTAAGTTGTAAGGAGACTTTATAGATGGGTATCAGACATATGGGCTAATATTGGATTATGACCTTGGACTGGACAGGGTTGGGATGTTTTCTCAATGTCCTATTCCTCTTGTATATAAACCTTTCCCTTATATCCAGATGTGTGTTTATGAATTTGTTTCTCTAGTGTACCCAGACTAACACAATAGAGCAAAGTGTTCTTGTGTTCAGGAAGTACTTGAGTATAAGCCCAATGTCCATCTGCTATCTCAATACTAAACCTTGTTCTTCAATGTTTCTTTCTCCCTACCCTCCCCATGACCTCAATTCTACCTTACAAATCTGCCTAGACCAGAACATGTACATGGGTACAGAAAAGAGCTGGAAACACGGAGAATCTAAGACAGATAACCCCCCAGGACCAAATAAGGGTAGCCATATCAGAAGGGGAAGGTTGGGGGGTGAGAAAGGGGGTACAGACCACAATGATCTACCTATAATGCTGCCTGAACCATAGAAGTGGGTGAAGGGGGGCAATGGTCTGTGTAAGAGATGAAAAAATAATTTATAAATCACCAAGGGTTCATGGAAGAAGAAAAAATTGAGCTCATACCAAGGGCTCAAGTAGAAAGAAAATGTTTTGAGAATGATGATGGCAACTAATGTACAAGTGTGCCTAGCATATGGATTGTGATAAGGGTTGTATGAGCCCCCAGTAAAATGACTTTTTTAAAAAGATGGTTATTCTTATGTCAGATGTTATACTCATGTTAGATGTATCTTGAATGAAATCAGAGAATTTACTCCTGTCTCATTGACTAAGCTGTGTAGATAAAAACAGATTATGGATAACCTTAAGAAGAATGGAAATTCCAGAATACTACATTGAGCTCATGTGGAACCCATACATTGAATCAAGGGGCAGTTTTGTGCACAGAACAAGGGAATAATGCATGGTTTTAAGTCATGAAAGGTATGCATTAGGACTGCATCTGCTTACCATTCTTACTTAATATATATGTTGAACAAATATTCAGAGAAACTGGGTTATATGAAGAGTATTGCACCAGAATTGGAAAAAGGTGTATTGACAATGTGTTATGCGCATGACACACCCTTAAACACTTGAAAGTGGGAAAGTGGGAAACACTTGAGGTACTTGCTGATGAAGATAAATGGATGCAGACTTCACTATGGATACAATCCAGTGTAAAGAAAAACAAAATGGGGACAAGGTTGAGGTTATCAAGGATTTTGTCTTGCTTGGATCCACAATCAAGGCTCATGGAAGCAGCAGTCAAGAAATCAAAAGACATATTGCTTTGGGAAAATATACTGCACAAGACCTCTTTAAAGTATGAAAAAAGCAAGGGTGTAACCATGAGGACTAAGATGCACCTGACCCATGCCATTCCCAATCCTTCCATATGCATGTGAGAGTTGGACAGTGAAAAAGGAAGAGTAAAGAAGAATGCTTGTATTTGAATTATGGGGCAGGTAAAAAATATCGAAAGTACTGCTGACTGGCAAAAGAACAAACACATCTGTCTTGGAAGAAGTACAGCCAGAATGTACCCTAGAAGAAAGGAGGGTGAGATGTTGTCTCAAGCACTTTGGCCATGTTATCAGAAGAGGGCATCTAGCTGGTAACACAGACGGAGCAGCCTATACTAGGAAAACCCTGGACAAGACAGGTTTGCACAGTGGGTGCAGCCACGGGCTCAAACGTGACATTGGTGGGCGTGGCTCAGGACTCTGCTGTGCGGTGTTCAGTTGGACGTGGGTTCACTGTGGATCAGAACCCACTGGACGGCCCCTGAACAACAGCAACACCACCGGTTTTATATCTGTGACCTTTAAAAACTTATCTACGAGTTCTAGAGCTTTTAAACATTTCTTAGTATATTTATTAAAATAAACTAATGGTGTCCATATACTATGTCCTCTCTTTTCTAGTTTTTTTAAGATAGAAGCTTATGTTATTGAATTATTATTTTTCTTCTTTGTAATATAAACATTTAATGTGCTGGTTTTTCCTTCTGCACTGCTTTAGCTATATTTTGTAAATATGTATATGTTGCATATTCATTTTCATGTCTTTCAAGATATTTTCTATTTTCCTTTGTGCCTTCTCATTTGGCGTATGTGTTATTTAGAATGATCTGGTATTGAGGGGTTTACCATATAGGCTTAAATTATTAATTTCTAGTTTAATTTTATTATAGTCAGGGAACAATCTCCTCTGATTTTAATTCTTCTAAATTTGTTGAGGTCTGTTTTATGGCTTAGAATATTATATATCTCAGTGAATGTGAACTTGAAAAGAATCTACCTTTTCTTTTATTTTTGTTTAATGGTCTATAAATATACATGTGTCAATTAGTTGATACTGCTCAAGTCCTATATCATCATACTTTTCCTTTGAATTAGTTGGAACAGAATTTTAAATTACTAACTCTGTTGATTTGTCTATCTCGTTCATGTCTATCAGTTTTTGCTTTATGTATTTTGAAGCTAAGTTATAAATTTCTTAACATGACTGGAATTTTTAAAATCATTTTATTGGATTTTCACACAATTGTTATCAAAATCCATTCATTCATCCCTCCATTGTATGTCAAGCACATTTGTACATTTGTTGCCCTTATTCTCAAAACATTTGCTTTCTATTTTAGCTTTTGGTATGAGCTCCCCATTTTCGCCTCTCTCTCCCCGCTACCCCGTCCCGCATGGACCCTTGATAATTTATAAATTGTTATTATTTTGTCATATCTTACACTGTCCAATGTCTCTCTTCACCCACTTCCCCCTTGTCCGTGTACCCCATGGAGGAAGTCATATATAGATCCTTATAATCAGTTCCCCCTTTCTACCCCACCTTCCCTTCAGCCTCCTGGTATTGAGGCTACTCCTAAAAAGATCATATGTCCTGGAATCCCTGTGTTTCTAGTTTCTATTTGTATCAGTGTACATCATCTGGCCTAGCTAGATTTGTAAGGCAGAATTGGGATCATGTTAGTGGGGGGAGGAAGCATTGAAGAACTAGAGGAAAGTTGTTTGTTTCATCATTGCTACATTGCATCCTAACTGGTTCATCTCCTTTCCCTGACCCTCTGTAAGGGGATGTTCCGTTACCTACAAGTGGGCTTTGGATCCCCAATCTATACTCCCCTTCATCTACAATGATATAATTTTTAGTTCTTTGATGCCTGATACCTGATGCTTTTGATACCTCATGATCATACAGGCTGGTGTCCTTCTTTCATGTGAGCTTCACTGCTTCTGAGCTAGATGGCCACTTGTTTACCTTCAAGCCTTTAGGACTCCAGATGCTATATCTTTTGATAGTTTTCTTCTCCACTTTTGCTTATGCACACATTTGTCTTCAGAGATCATGTTAGGAAGGTGAACATCATGGAATGCCGATTTTATTGAACAAAATATTCTTGCACTGAGGAAGCATTTGAGTGGAGGTCCAATACCCATTTGTTGCCTTAATACTGAACCTATAGATATATGCACATAGATCTATTTCCCCATCACTATATATAAGTATATTTACCAATACATATCACTGTAGTTAGACCTCTATAAGTGTCCTTGAGCTCCTATTTCTTTCCTCTATTTCCTTTTATTTTTCTCTTGTTCCACTATCATGCTTCCCTTGATTTGGGTTTCAGTAATTTCTTTCAGTTACGCTAACCTTGATCAATCCCTACCAGGTCTCTCACACCTACCTTGCCATTGATTTTGGATTACTTGTTGTTCCCTTGTCCCTGGGTTGGTCATCGCCACCTCCTTTCCCCCATCTCCTCTTCTCCCATGTCCCCATGTCCCCATGTCCCATTGTTTTCTTCTCCAGACTGTTCATCCAGCCTATCTTATCTAGATAGACCCGCAGAGATAATAATATGCACAAATGAAACAACAAACAAAATGGTGACAACAACAACAAAACCAATGTCCAGAAAAATATATACACAAGTGAAAAATAAAAATAATAATTGGGTTAGTGCGGGTAGACTAGAGAAACAAATTCATAGGCATACATGTGGATATAAGGACAAGATTTATATATAAGAGGAATGGGACATTGAGAAAACATCCCAACCCAGTCCAGTTCAAAGTCATAAGTCCAATATTAGTCCATATGCCCAATACCAGTCTATAATGTCTCCTTCCAACTCACGGAGTCACAGGCCAGTGGGTGCAGAGTCCGGGCGCTGGCAGGGGTCTCCCCATGGCTCCTTGCTTTCAGGGCTCAGGGTCCATCAACAGCATCCAGTGTTGGTAGAAGCAACTCAGCGCTGGCAGGGGTCTCCATGTGGCTTCTCCAGCTTCAGAGGTCTGGTTTCATCAGGGTAAGGCCTTATGGCTTCTCTTCCAGCTCCTTCAGCACCTCGGACGCTGCCATCTTGTCTTGTCCATAATTCATCATCTCTGAAACTAACTCCCAACAACTGGGAAGATAGCTTCTCATCTCCATGAGGGAAACATTGTGAGATTTCCCAGAAGTCTCAGGAGAAAGCCATGCCCACATGGAGGCCTCATTGGCTACTCAATGGCTATCTCCAGATTAACAGGCTAGACTTCTGTGGCAGTCATATGCTTATGTTAATTTTATGATTGAAATGTAGGGGTGGAGTCTAGCCTGTTAATCTGGAGATAGCCATTCAGTAGCCAATGCGGCCTCTATGTAGGCATGGCTTTCTCCTGAGACTTCTGGGAAATCTCGCGATATTTCCCTCGTGAAGATGAGAAGCTATATGCCCCAGTGTTTGGGAGTTAGCCTCAGAGATGATGAATCACAGACAAGATGGCGGCATCCGAGAAGCTGGAGGAGCCGACAAAGAGACCACACGGCTTTGCCCTGATGGAGCCAGACCTCTGAATCTGGGGCGGCCACATGGAGAACTCTGCCAGTGATGAGTTGCTTCTGCTGTTGATGAACCCTGAGCCCTGGAAGCGAGGAGCCGTGGGGAGTCCACTGCCAGCACTGGGATTCTGCACCCACTGACCTGTGACTTCGTGAGTTGGAAGGAGACTTTATAGATTGATTTCGGGCATATGGGTTAATATTGGATTTATGACTTTGTACCAGACTGGGTTGGGATGCTTTCTCAATGTCCTGTTCCTCTTGTATATAAACCTTTTCCTTATAGCTATATGCATGTCTATGAAATTTGTTCCTCTAGTCTACCCGGACTAACACAACTCCACCCCTACATCTCAATCATGAAATTAACATAAGCACATGACTGCCACAATAATAAAAAAGGAAAACCTGTTAAATAGTTCCAGATCTGTTTGTTGATCTCCAGGAGTGTCCTCCAGTTAAGTCTGATAGGATTCCACACCTTTGCCCCAAAGTCTATTCTTCGCACTCCCTTGGGAAGTCCATTCTCTGCTCTGCTATACACCTTTAGTGTTTTGCCCCAGTGTAGTGGGCATGACTGGAATTGTTATGCAATCTTGATTAATCCATTTCTTCATCTTTATGGAAACATTCATGTTTATTCCTAGCACTATTCTTTGTTCTGAAGTCTATTTTCATTCAATTTTTTTGTGATTTTTATTCAATTTTAATATAGCCATTGCTATTACAGCTTGCATGATATAGGTTTTTCCATTATTTACTGCAAACTTATCTATGCCATTGCATCTAAGGTAGGCTTTGTGTAAATAGGCGCGCCATTGCTATCTAGTTGATCCTGGAGCAGATCTCACCTTTCTCCCACAGGGTGGTTGGTGAGCTTGAACTCCTCAACTTGAGGCTAGCAATCCAACACTTCCCCGACAGTGCCACCAGGTAAGCACTTTTTTTTTTTTTACTTCTCATCTCATATCTGTTAACTGTAACCTAGCTCACGATTTATTTTGAACCCATAAATTTACTTTAATTTCCTGTGCTCCCTGAGAGACAGCCTAAGGAATTCCTTTCATGATTTTAAAACATCTTGACTACATCTTAGAATATGTGCAAATGAATGGAGGCCACTGGAGATCAACAAGTGATGCCAGCTGATTTCAGAAAGGGGTTCATGTTAAAATCAATCAGGTTGAGTTTGACAGGTGGTTAATAGTTCACTGTTTCCTTAAAAGTCACATAATCAGTCTAAATGACACCTTTTTTTAAAGAGAAACAAACAGATTCCCTTGTATACATGAAGATTAACTACAATAATCAAGCTTATGTTATTTCTGTTTGATTATTTTTAGCAGACCCAGTGTGATGTGCAAAAGTCTTAAAATTGAGGAGCAAAGGAGCAAAAATCCAACAAGAAAAAGATAAAGGACATTGTAAGGATAAATAGTTTAACTTTACCCAAAGAATTTGGTCTTTGTTCTAGGTTCCTGACAGGTAATATCCAAAATCTTAGAATTGACCCAGCGATTGGAGTGTCCTTAATGTGTTGTAGGGGAGAAAAAGATCCCTAATTCAAACTAGTCTATAGAAATCCTCTTATTAAATCATAAACAGGACAAATACAAGACAAAAGCAATAATTATTAGTCAAGTTAGAGTCTAAATGATTCATTGGGCTAATTAGAGATGATGTACAATAAAGAAAATCATCGAAGTATCAAAATTGCATGTCAATTCATCACCATTGCAGGTAGGACTACAGAAGTGGGAAAAAACCATGATTAACATGAGACACAATTACACATTTAAACTTCTTTCATGATTGGTTCTGTGGTTTCAAATACCTGGCTATATGGTAATGAAGGTATAACCCATGGCCATGCGATCTGAGCCATAGCTAACAAGATCCCAACTTTTAAAATCATGAATGACACACCTGAGGGAAGTTTCCTGCATCTCCTTGCAAGTCTGGGGGCAAAACTACCCCTCCCTTCGCTGTGAGTTGAAATCTACTTTCAGATATACTTCACCTGAGCATAAAATGCCCACATTGCTTATAAATGGTCAGAAAGAACTGGAGTCTGAACTTATGTCAAGATTCAGAAAGGAATTAGTTCCTATGCTGTAGATAGCACACTTCCACAAACCAAATGCTTTTGAATTGAAACTCTAACACACATGACATTTCCAGACTAGACCTGAGGGTAGATGCTAATGAAGTGCCATTTGGGAAGAGTTGTCCAGGCCAGGACAATCAAAGTATATCAGCCAAGCTCAGGGATTAGGAGTGGGGGCCATAATTCAATCAACCAGGTCCATGTACAAAGACCCTGGGCACAAAAGCTCCATGGGCTTCTTGAGTGAAGAAAACAAAACAAAACTAAACACATCAGTACTCAAGAAGGTGGCCCACCTTTTAGTGACACTGAAGCTTCTTATTAGAGACCCTGCCAGACCACATTCTATTCATCTCTTCTTCATATGGATCCTGAGTTGATCCCCTTTTATTGTAATAAAACTGGGATCCTTATGCAACCCAAGTTACTTAATGTAGTTGGAAACATCCACCTGCCTAAATGTAGCTGGCCTAAGGTACTGTATTTCGATCAGTCTTTACGGAACTTTTAAAGCTCACTACCTTTCATTTGAAGCAAACAGGTTGGGTATGGATATCTCCTGGAAGGGCCAGATATCTTCAGATAGCCGGAAGATCTCCTCTTATTTGTCTAACTATGATCCCAAACTTAGTTCTTGTCTTGGTGACATATGAGATGTGTAGCTGGAGAATGGCTAGAACTTGGATACAAATCAAAACTTCAAGGCTACACATTCGCATGCACACAGGTTTATGTTGATGATCAAGGAGATGCAAACAGTCTTTGAAAAATATTGCTTATGCTGAAGTTTGTTTGGTTCCTGTTCTTTGTTTTGTAGATTGTATCTTTATAGCACCAGATGATCTGGTTATTTAGATAATGTTGTTTTAAGAAAGTTACTTATCAAATTAAAAAATATTCTGAGTAAATGCACTCAGTCTCGTATTCCCATATTTGAATAAGAGTGAAATGAGAGGACACTGCTCAGTTCTTTGCTACATGCCTGAGCGAGCTGTAGCAAACTTATGAAGGAGCAATGAAAATAATATTATGGTTGGGGGGAGAGAGTCATCACAACCTGAGGAACTATATTAAAGGGTCATGGCTTTAGAAAGGTTGAGAACCACTACTGTAATTGAATGTGAAGCACTGAGGAGTTTTCAAGTGCAACTGTTATCTGGAAGAGGTAGAACCCCGAATTTATATTCAACACATCAGAAGTGAGGATGGTATGTGGACTCCCAAGCTTCCAGCTAGTATGTAAGGTCTTAGACAAACGTGGCAAACTGAAGGACTGTTTCTTTAGCTTGTGTGAGATTGCACTTTGATCTGAGTGGTTTGTGTTTCAGAGGAAGAAGTGGTGTGTTTCAGAACAGAGGGGAAAGGACTAAATATTCCTTTGATTTGGTCCACACAGAACCATTTGGGGTCTTAATTGTCTTCAAGAAGTTCTCTTTGATAATTTATCAAAAATGAATCTATACTCTTAAGTACCAGGAAAACATCTGATGCATGATAAGGGGAAAACAAATTACAACAACAATGAGATGCTAATTCTCACCCATCAGATTGGGAAGACAAACTCAGAAACCTGACATGACTATCCTGGCAAGATTGAGGAGGCACGTGGACTTTGGTGCATATTGGGCAATGCAAATTGGCCCAGCTCTTCAGAGAACTTTGGAAACCTTAATCAATGCATGTATATGTGTACTTTGAGATTAAACTATCAATTTTCTATACATTTGACTTATTCACTTCCAACATCAACTTTCAAAATAATAAGGTAATAAAAGCTATTGTACATCCACCCAGTGAGATATTTTGTCACTCTAAAATAGAAACCCATCATCTGAACAAGTATCATTGAAGCAATTGAACATCTGCAAGGAAAAAAATATTAACTTCAACCTAACCCTCAAACCTTACACAAAAATTGACTCAATATGGATCACAGATTTTAATATGAAATTCAAACTATAAAAACATTAGAAGGGACATAGGAAATCTTGGGGATATAAGAGTACTTGATCTATTCTCAGACATGGTACTATTTACAAAAGATAAATTTTAAAAAATGGTACACTGTCAAAAGTAAAATCATTTGATTCATGACAGACAATGTTAAGAATATGAAAGACAGCAATAGATTGGCTGGAAAAATTCACAAACCATATTTCTGTTAAAATATTAATAACTAGAATGTTTTTAAAATCTCAAAATCAACAGTCAAGTCATCAGGCAACTCAATCATCTTCCACACACACAAAAAGAAGTTCTGATGAAAATAAGCACATGGACACATATTCACTATCCTTAACCGTTGGTGAGATGCCAATTATAACCATGATATAACATCACTAACCTAATTAGAAGAGCTACAGTTAAAAAATGACAGCATCAAGTCCCCATAAAATAAATTGCTGTGGGAATGTATGTAGTACATCCCATCTGGAAAATACCTTCATGAAAAACTAGCGGTAAATTTAATAAATAACCAAGTAATCACATGCCTGCGTATTTACCCTAGAAAAATGAAAATTTCAAAAAAACTAATATTAAAATAAATTTAAAAAATGAACATTTCTGCTCATACAAAAATCTATGCACTATTACTCATTTTATTTGTAAAGGTCAATGCATGAAAACAATCTAAATGTCATTCAGTGGGTAAATTATTCACTAAGCTGTGCTACCACCATACAACAAAATGCTACTCAGTATGGAAAAAGCAACAAATGATCGACATACATAAAATTTAGGTGAACATCAAGAGAATGAAGATGAGTGGGAATAAAAATGCTATTTCAAAAGGTTATATACTATAAAATTCTATTTGTGTAATATATTAGACAGGGTTCTCTAGAGAAACAAAATCAGGACACTTATGATTTTACATATATTTATATATACAGCATAAGAAATAAACAGCTAATTAACCTATAGAACTGTACAAATGGCCCGGTGCAACTCACTCTTGTGAGACAGCTAATACAATGGCAGTCCTTCAAGTCTTGAAGGCCACCAGGCGCAAGTCACAGAAGCAGACAGCTGAGTCCTCTGCAGAGCAATTCAGGCAATCTGGCCACAGGCAGCAAATAGCAAGGCAGGTCACCAACAGTCAGTCAGATGACAGGGTTAACAGTCCTGAGATCAAGTGATGTATATTCCAACAGCCTGGTGGTGCAGGACTTGAAGGAACCTCCAACTATAGCGACACCGTCCATGGGTTGGGTAGTGTAGCTCTCAAGTTGAGGCAGAGAATCAGTTAAGGCAGCACACTGGCCCATCATCTTCTAATAAGGGACAAGAAAGGCAAGACTCTCCAAGTCATTTATCTCTTCATCCTTCAAGTAATGCCATGTGTCCATTGGCCTGGTTGACACAGTAAACCTACCTATCACATGTAACATTCTCCAAAAGAAAATCACACATAGATAACAGATTCCTGGTTGCCAGAAGTTAAGAGTGGGGTAGTAAGACAGCAAAGATATGAATGTGACTATAAGGGGGAAATATTAGGGATATTTGTGGTGATGAAGCAATTGTGTATCTTGATTATGGTAATGGCTACCTGAATACAGGAGTTAAATTTGCATACTTAATCACATAAGCATATAGATAGTGTGTGTAAAACTAGTGATCCCCAAGTTAGATGTGTAGATTGTACCAATATCAACTATTGCTACTGTACTCTACAGGAATGGGCCATGTATTGTCTATTTGAGAAACATGATACTGCTTATATGAAGGGAAGCCAAAAAGTATTAATAGGATTCAAATTTTCACATACACTGGTTTATTCCAAATAAAATATGTCAAACTATGTTTCTTTGGTCAGAAGATGGCCACAGGAGCATTCTTTCAGTCATATGCATGTCTTAGTTCAGATGCCCTGAAATAGAAAGTTCTCTTCAAAACAGTATTCCGTGGGGGCATCTGTTTGGCCAATTAGATTCAAAGCTCAGAAAGTTATGTAACTGTTCTATGATTTTCGAGAGATAATCTTGAAGGACACAGGACAATTATGGGGCCTTATTAGTAAGACATTTTAAGAAAATTGAAAACAGCAGTGGTGAGGAAAAGGCCAGGAAAATGACACCAAGAACTTTTTTTCCAATTCCACAAAGCACCTACTCAAAGGATAGCAAGGACTGTCCTGCAAAGATGTCACTAGACCAGGCTACCATATCAACCCTACATCTCTGAGAATGTCCCTTCATGAGTCCTTTAGTCCTGAAAGATCAAAGAATATCTAACTGGGACACAGTTTGAATCTCTTTTGACATGGTGTAAACCAAAGAATTGTGCACAACCGAGAAAGAGAAAGACTAGCTGCACATTTTGATATGTTTATTGACCAAAGGTTACTATGATTTTGTAACAAGACTTTTCTACTGACTCTAATATTGTCTGCACATTGCTGAATGTACATGAGAAATACCTGTAGGTGCTACTTTTTCTGCTCAAAGGTTTTCTTCAAGTTGACCCCTGGATCATTTTGATTGGCCACTTTAGTCTTTTCAATACTTCCTTACTCTTGTCACCACTAACTCTTCCAAAGTCATCCCGTGGTTTTGCTGTCCTGGCCCTGGAATCAGCCATTTTATTGGAAGATGTTTTTAGAACACAAGAGCTGTGCTCCAGGCATATGCACTACTCCATTTTTGCATAATGCCATTTTTCTTTTTCTTCAGGAGGGGACTTCAAAAAGTTTGTCAAATCACAAAGTGAATTATTAATGATATTGTTGGGATAAAATTTAGCATCTTCTCATTTGACTTCCATTTTAATCTATTCTTAATTTGATCTATTTTTAAATTATTTCCTGATTTTAAATTTTTTCTTTTATAAATTATGTTCTGCTTGTAATCAATGTTACTGAACAAATTGTACAGAACCCAAAACCTACTGTGCTGTGTAAAACTGAAGACACAATAAAATTCAATTTAAATTTTTTCATTAATTAGAATTAAAAGTTACAAAGACTTTTGTCATTTCCTTGCTTTAACTAACTTGCGAGGAGAGTAAATAAAATTCTAGGCCTAAGATGATATTTTCTCAGATTCTTCTGTTACTGCTTATTTTCCCAAACTGGGTTTAGGAGCAGGCTGAGGTGCATGGTGCTTGTGCCGTGTCCTGGCTTCCCAAGCCAGCTCCTACTGGGCGAGGGACTCTCCCAGTCTGCTCACAAGGGTGGTCTCTTTGGGAACCAACTCGAAGGCTTTCCAGTGAAGGGTGGGAGGCACCTGCTGACTGAAGTGCCATCTTTGCTATCCAAATAATTCTTTGATGTCTGAATGCTTGGCTCACACTGACCAAGACTGTACCTCAATCCTGAAATTCATGCTTTCAGTTACTCTTTCCATCTGTTATCGACAGAGAGCTGTAGAAGTCAAAACATGCTATCTTCCCAGAGGGAAGAAAAATGGTTCTTCAGTAGGAAATCTTATCCTTTTACCTTAAATGGTGTATTATACCACATGTGATTTTAAATAGGGTAATTTTTAGGTTTGACATTTTTCCAAATTTGTTAGATAATAATTTTTAATCCTCAGAATTATAACAGATTCATATGTTTTATAGGTTTATGCACCTACAGAACAAGCAGAAATGAACCTTAACACCACAGTATAGGAAAATAAATTTTAACAAGATGAAATGCAACAATATGAATAAAATTTATATTGAAGAATATATACAGTGTTATTATAGTGAGGAAGACCATAATAACTAGACCTGGAAATTCAAAATGGATACAAGAAAAGATAGATGTGTTGACTACATAATAATTGAAAGATATCTTTATGTGGTGTGTGCATTCAAACTTGCCATTGTTTTCTTTTGTCTTGGTGCTTCAAGCTAATTAGAAAAATTTCTGTAGTATGTTAATCAAAGATTTAAAGAAAAGAAATCAAAGGCGTGGTAACATGATCTCAGATGGAACTTTAGAAATTTTATATGCAAAATTTTAAAATCCTTTTCAGACACAGGAATAACATGGCTTTAGAAAAGTTAATGAATAGTTCACAAAAGCACACGAACCCCAGTACAGTACCACAAAATTCAAGTTATTCCTAATAGGACATTTCTGTCCCCCTGTAGTTTCTTTTGTTTTAGGAAAAGTTAGGTTTCAGTCCCCAGAGAGGCAGGTGTGCTGAACACATCGTTGATGCCAGAAGCTACAGTGTCATGGTGATCTCCTTCTCTCTTCCCACTGGGCATATGGCCAGTGAATGAAAACGATGGGGAGAGTTTTGCAAGCTAATATTTGAGCCTTCTGCTAAGGACCAAACAAATACCAAGAGCGACAGTGATGATAAATACATCACATTTCTTTCTGATTTTGTAAATAGATTAGGGAAAAAAAGTCCAAAAAATTACAGCTGATGCTATCTAGAATGCAGTACAAAGTGACAAGAGAATCTGTCCTGGTCGTTTTCAAAGCTCCAGCATTGAAAGCTCCAGCATTATTCTTCACTTAATGCCTAATGGCTATCTCCTGACTTGCCACATAGTGAGCAGAACGAATAGGGAATTAATACGTCTCATCATATTGGTGAAGTTGACATTGTATTGTGTATTGCCAATTCATTCTATGTGAATTGAAGCTTTGGGACATTAAAATGAACTGATCCACCTCTAGTGCTTACGATGGTGGTGAGTAGAATACATTTCAGAAAATTACTAAGTGATGTATTAAAATGAGTATTCAAATCATGATAAGAGAGCAAATTATCTGCTAGGAAAAAATAGCGTCAGCTTCTGTTTGTGTATCTACACCTAAAATGTTTTACTCTCTTTTGATTATATTGATGACCTGAATGGGAAGTATGTATTTTAAAACAGGAAATTCTAATGCTATCATCTACAGTCTGCTAATTGCTAGCTTTAGGATCTCAAGAAAGTAGCTTCATGTATCTTGGTCACCATAGGATTGTGGGTTAAGCATTGGACTGCTAATCTAAAGGTCAGAGCTTCCAACCTAGCAGGCTGCTCCTGTAAAGATGTACAAGCTCAGTAGTCTATGGAGGACTTCTGCTCTATCCTATAAAGTTGATACCAGAGTTGATATCAACACTGACAGTGAATGGGAGCATGTAGTTCTGAGTTTTTGCCCACCAAATTAATCTGTCATAAATGGAAATTTTTGAAGGGCAAAAATTTGCCCTTGCTTTGCTGAGTATGAGGTAACTTGAAAAAACGGTTTTATTGTGAAAAGAAAATGGAAAACTCAGAAAGTGCATCTAGAAGGGTCACGTGTATAGAGATGAAAGTTTATTAAGAGTTGCCAGGGAGAGGGGGAAGGAAGTAGAAAAGGGTGACATGTTTAGGGGACACTGAGCTTCTCTTCTGTTAAGGGTGACAGAAAAATTCTGAAAGGGGAGAGATAAGGAATATGTTGTGTATGAGCATATTCATGTCACTGAGCTGTAGATGTGAATTTTGAAATGGTAAATGTTTAATAAGAAAGCCCATAATGTTACAGAACATAAAACTGAGATCCAAAACTCTTAACTTGCCCAATTCCCATTAACTTACTGGTATAGTTGGAATAAGCACCTCTTGTTATCTTTTTTATTTTGATATTATTTTCATGGTACAGCTTACAAAGACACTTCCAAAACCCTGTTGAATCTCCTCTTTATAAATATTCAAGTCCATATATAGACTTTTCTCAAAACTAGAAAAGTAACAGACAGAATACAGGAAGAAAGAAGGAAATGATAATGTGTCCTAAACTATGGGTTAAAAATATTATAAGGATCAATGTGTAACTTTCTCCTTGGGGTACAAACAACAGGGGAGTGGGTGAAGGGAGATATCGGACAGTGTGTGATATGACAAAATAATAATTTATAAATTAACAAAGTTTCATGAGGAAGGGGGGAGTGAAGAGTGAGGGGTAAAATGAGACGCTAATACCAAAGGCTTAAGTAGGAAGCAAATGTCTTGAGAATGATAATGGTAACAAATATAAAAATGTGCTTGGCATACAATAGATGAATGTATGGATTGTGGCAAGAGTTGTATGAGCCCCCAACAAAATGATTTAAAAAATAAAAACACCACAAAAATATCCTTAAATTATCAAAGAGAAGAGTTGCAAAATCCCATCAGCAGCTTTGTGGAGTTCTGTCTTTCTATTAACTTCTCTGGTAACTCAGTGGCGATGGCCGGTCCCTTGGTTTGTCACTAGAGCCACAATTGCACAGATAGTAACAGCCTATCTGATATTATATCAGAAGTACAGATAGGGAACTTCCTATCTTCATTGTGGGGTGTGTGTGTGTGTGTGTGTGTGTGTTTACTAGCAACTACTTTAGTCTTAATAATCAGAATAGAAACTCAAAGGAAAATGACTTAAAGTTTCCCAAATATAAAATGATTGCATACCAATTTAATAAATCTGACGTTTTGCTTTCAAGAGTGGATAGATAGCTGAGGTGACTGAGTGTCTGGAAGATGAGCCAATGTGCAGAAAAGTGAGGAAAACAAGAAAGGAGAAGTCGTGTTGTGGAATCTCCCACGTTTCTTCCTGGCCTTTTTCCTGGCTCCATCCTCCTCCTCCTTCGGCAGCATTCCATCAGAGCAGATGCCTCCTCTTCTCCCCTCTCAGCCCAGGGCGGGCTCCAACTATCGAGCTTGCAATTAGCAGCCAAACTCTCAACCCAGGAGCCACCAGCGCTCCTTTCTGCAGGGGACCCCACGTCCCTCCAAGCTCACTGCCATCCCGGAGCTGCTGACTCACGGCGACCCTGCAGGACGCAGCAGAATAGGCCTGGTGAGGTTCTGAGGTTGGAGCTGTTGAGGGGAGCAGAAAACCTCATCTGTTTGAATGTCAATCAGCATCTCTATGGAAGCAAGATGTGGCAGTTGTCTCTGATGAAGATGGCAGTGAGGGAGATTCAATGGGGCAGGTATATTCCATTCTGGAGGTTCACGCTGAGTGGGAATAGACTGAATGACTTATACACACACAGCACACACTCACACACATTTGCCAGCTCACCATCTGTGTTTCAGTCTTAGCATGCTCTTGCTTTACTTTTAGATCTTGAGCCTTCAAAGGGTGAAACCTTTTTAAAAGAAATGCAATTTTTCTGAACTTTTGGTATTTAATCTTGTTTATTTGAAAGAAGTCCCTGCAAAGAGATGTCATAAAGGCTAGAGTGTGGAAATATGTTTTCACCTTATTGACAAGATAATGTTGCTAAGAAGGTAGGCAAAAGAACAAATGACACCAGTAAGGAAAAATTTTGTGTCTACCACAATTCCCTTGAGTGTTGTCCAGCTCCCCCTCAGGTCTAAATAATTGGGTGGCCCAGTTAACCCAAACTCAAAACCATTACCATGAAGTCCATCCAACTCAGAGAGATGCCTTAAAATAGAGTAGAATTGGTCTTTTTTGTTCCCAATGCTTTAAGGTGAACTTGACCATGAAGAAAGGAAAATAAACTGCCCACATATTTAGTAAATCACTTATATTTTACACCAAAACAACTTAATATATCTATAAATACTTTATGACTATTATTATCTTAATTATGCAAAGAGTGTGAAGATAAGAGGATAAGAAATATCCCTAGGGAATGTGACTAATATAAGTGCACGCCCATCAGACAGCAAATTCCAGTGTATTAAGAAATCGTACACAACTTCCAATGAGTTGTGGTGGGTCTGTTGGGTAAGTGTTGACTGTAAACTGCAAAGCCAATGGTTCAAATCCACCTCCAGCGCTGAGGGAAGGATTTATGAAGGCTCAGAAACCCTACACAATGAGTGGGCATCCATTCCATTGCTCTTGTTATTGCTGATGTTGTTATTATTGATGCTGTTATTCGATGCACAAATCACAGGGAAAGAATGTCGGCTTTGAAGGTGTGACAACTTGCTAGATAGTGTGTCTGTTTTGTTTCTTTTGAGAAGGTTATAGAGCTTAAACATCTCTGCTGATTCACAGAAACCGAATCTCATTGACATCAGGGAGCAATGTTGCATGGGAGGCACTGTGTCATTTGTGGTTAGGGGCTGTGGAGTCTGTTCTGAACATTGCTTGGTCCCGGGCCTCCTCACAATTGTGTCCACATCTTCCTAACATCGTTCTCACCGCTGGGTCTACCTCTAGGTGGAAGGAGACCAGGAACTGTCTGGAAAATGAACTAATCAATTTTGGATGAAGCACAGCCAGATTGCTCCATGGAGAGCAAGCTGATTAGATTATATCTAATCTTGGTGCACGCTAACTCTGGAGAAGGACATCGTGCTTGGGAAAGAGGGTCAGCACGAGAGAGGAAGATCTTTAAGACAATAGATCAGGTCCTTGGCTGCCACAGCGGACTCAAACATAGGAATGGTTGTGAGGATATGCAGAACCTGGCAGTGTCTCATTCCGTTGTACATAGGCTACTCTGAGTTGGAACGAAGCCCACTGTGTCTATCTGGTGGAAAGATTCGAAGACAAAACGTTAAACAATAAAAGATCAAGGGAATAATTCTATGAGTGTTGAAGCTGATTATAAACCTTAACATTTTCAAAATTCACTTTGTTAGCATGTTATTGCAAATATAGAAGCGCACTTGAAATATTGGAAATCAAAACTGAAATGGATGCAAGTTTCTAGCAAGATGATTATATTAAACTGACATCACTAGCAACTATGCTATTATTGACTGAGTGACTTTTTTATATTTCAGGGAACCACGAGCTGAACAATTAATATGAATAAGATAAATGAGAGTGTTCCAAGTGAGTTCATCTTGTTAGGTTTCTCAGACCGACCATGGCTGGCTCTTCCATTTTTTGTGGTTTTCCTGGTTTCCTACATCTTGACTATCTTTGGAAATCTGGGAATAATTCTTGTGGCACGTCAGGATCCCAAGCTTCACACTCCCATGTATTTCTTTCTTAGCAATCTCTCTCTCCTGGACCTATGCTATATCACCAGTATCGTTCCACAAATGCTGGTCAACATTTGCAGCACCAGGAAGGTCATCAGTTATGGGGGCTGTGTGGCTCAGCTGTTCATTTTCCTGGCCCTGGGTTCCACCGAGTGTCTTCTCCTGGCCGTCATGTCCTTTGACAGGTTTGTGGCTATCTGCCGGCCTCTCCATTACTCAGTCATCATGCACCACAGGCTCTGCCTCCAGTTAGCAGCTGCATCCTGGATCAGTGGCTTTAGCAACTCAGTGTTGCAGTCCAGCTTGACCCTTCGGATGCCACTGTGTGGCCACAAAGAAGTGGACCATTTCTTCTGTGAAGTCCCTGCTCTGCTCAAGCTGTCCTGCGCTGACACCACTGCAAATGAGACTGAACTCTTCTTCTTCTGTGTGCCATTCCTTCTACTACCCGTGGCTCTTATCCTTATATCATATGGCTTCATTGCCCAAGCAGTGTTGAGAATACAGTCAGCTGAAGGTCGGCGAAAGGCGTTTGGGACATGTGGCTCCCACCTGGTTGTGGTGTCCCTCTTCTATGGCACTGCCATCTACATGTACATGCAACCACCTTCTCCTGCCTCCAAGGACCGAGGCAAGATGGTGTCCCTTTTTTATGGAATCATCACACCCATGTTGAACCCCCTCATATACACACTTAGAAACAAGGATGTTAAGGGAGCTTTCAAGAGATTGCTTGCCAAGGTCTTCTCAATCAAGAAATAAGCAATATGAGACTTTTGTGAAACACTGGAAATTTACTTAGCTTAATCATTAGATTCTCTCATAGTTCCTCTAATTTTGTTGTTCTTAGAAAATTTTTGGTGATCAACCTCAAATAAAGTTTAACTGATAGAGAACTGCATTTTTTCATTACTGTCTAAAGAAGTTCAAAGTTCATTGTACAAGTCCCCACAAGTGAACCTATAAAACCGTCAACAACAACAACAACAACAACAACAACAAATCCTCCAAACAGTTAAGACTTAAAAGGCTTCCAGTCTCAAGTTTTGTACCATTGGTTTGCATATGCTGGGAAAAGTAGATATCTTTGAGGAAATCAGCATTTTTATACACGTGCAAACAAACCCACTCACTTACACAAACATATACACTTAAAAAAAACTAATGGTAGGAGGTTTACCTGAAATCCATATAACCATCTGAACCTCCTTTCTTTCAATTATAGATGTAAAGTCTAGATCTTGCCTAAATTCCTATCATAATTACTACATCAGCTAGAATAAAATTCATTATGACCTTTATCAACAGGTATACCTACATTTTTTACTCTCCTGCAATTGTCCAACAGTCACTATGTCTTCTCAATTGAGTGCTCTGTTTTATTCTCTTCCAGTTCTAGTGACACTTCAGATTTGAATCAAATATTGTTCTTGGAAAATTAACAAAGAATTTCTCTACAGTCTCTATTAATCAGATTCTTAATGGTATGAATAAAAAAAGTAGCATATCACATGATGAATTCTATTGCTTGTGTAATACAGTTTTCTTTGGAAAGATGAAAAGTTTATTAACATCATGCAAATTCACTTGCAGTACACAGCATAGAAGGAACTTTGGTGGTGTCATGGTTACTCACTGGGATAGTACCTGCAAGTTTGGCAAGCTGAGCCCTTCAGTGGCTCCATGAGTAAAAGATGAAGCTGTCTGCTCCTGTCAAGATTCATAGCAGGGGAGACAAACCCACAGAGGCATTTCTACTCTGTCCTGCAGCACTGTTATGTGTCAAAATTGAGGACATGGAAAATAGCATAGATTCTAACTTTCAACTCTTCCATGTCACCTTCATAATTCATCAAAGGACAATACTCACGCTGAACATTGGTTACTTGGTGTAACATATGATATTGCAATTGTTTTAACTATTTCTTCGCTACCCTCTTCTTTCAATTTTTTTCTTCTACCACACGTCATAAAAGAAGCAAACACATCAATTAATAAAAAAAATATTCTAATCATGTTTCCTTTAAACGTTAAGCTTTTAAACCACTAGAGGATTCATTAGAAATATGAATTCTCAGGTCCTGCCTCAGAGCTACTGCATTAGAATACTGACAATGGTTTGAAACTTTCACAATCTAGATTTTAAAAGCTCTCCAGATGACTCCAATGCATGTTGAAGTTTTTTTTTTTTTTTGGCATCACTGCCCTCTGGTGGTCGTGGGAGCTACCCAGCCTTGCTCCCGGAGAGCTGGTGCTGGATTTGAACCACCACGCCAATGGATCGTAGTCCCGCACTCAACCACTATGCCACCGAGGCCCAGACCATGTTAAAGTTTTAAAATCTCAAATGTTATGTTAGAATTACATGGTCAAACATGTACAGAATTACTCAATTCACTGAAATCTAGTCGATTTTTCTAGACGTTTCTCTTGTCTTTACTAAGTGTCCACACATTTCTGCCTCAGTATAATTCCAACCAGGAGATCTGTTGGTGCGATGAATGAACATTGGACTGCTTATTGTAAGATCAGTAGTTCAAACCCATACTCTGCTTCTGGGAGAAAGATGAGGCTATCTGCTTGCATGAAGATTTACAGGTTTAAAAGCCCTAAGGAGAAATTCGACTCTGTTCTATAAGGTCATTTATTAGTCTGAATCAACCAGATTTTTGGATGACTTGTTGTTCCTTTGTCCCTGGGTGTGTTAACACTTCTTTCCCCCCACCTCCCCCTCTCCCTGAACCATTGGTCCATTGATTTCTTCTCCAGATTGTTCATCCAGCCTATCTTATCTAGACAGACCTGTGGAAATAATAGCATACACTAAAACAAGACAGAGCAAAACAAAGCAACAAAAAAACATAACAAGATAAAACCAATGACAAAAAAAAAAAGAAAAGAGAGAAAAGCCTGTAAATAGTTCAAAAACTGCTTTTTGGCCTTTTGGTGTTTTCTGGTCAATTCTGTGGGGTGTCATGCCCTTGTCCCAAAGTCTATTTTTGGGACTCCCTCAGGACTTCCTTGCTCTGCTCCCCTTGCTGTTCTGTTGCACGCCCTTAGTGTTTTGCCTCTGTGTGGTGGGATCAGATCGGGTGCAATTCCCACACTCCACTGTTGTCCTCTGTAAGGCCGTGGGTCAGTGAGGGATGTCTTGTCTCATAGTGGAGCCGGCCATCTGGTCCTCACTGTGCATTGGCTGCTCTGAGTGGGGATATCATCCTGAAGGCTTGGTGGGCCAGGATGGGCTCAACTCTCTCTCCCCCTTCATTTGCTCCCATGTGCTCTGATTAGACATTGTGTCCTTCTCCTTGAGCTGCAGCTTACGTGCTGTCCTCTGAAGTGAATTCTTCTGCAGAGAGGAGGGGCGGCTGTCCACATAGTTGTGACTGGTGCCAGCCTCTCTTCTTGTCTTATAATTGTATCTGTAAATCTCTTTAGGCGGCATAGAAACTGTGACTATATTAAGTATGCCAATTCATGCATATGGGGCATCTTTGCATATATTTTAGTCTTCTTTAGTCTGTCTGTTTCATAATAGTCACTGTATAAATCTTCCACATCCTGGATACAGTTTTCCCTCCATGTTTTACTCTTTTACATGCTGTTATAAATGGAGTTCTCTTTTGAATCTCCTTGCCATATTTCTCATCACCTGTATCTGGAACCCCTGCAAATTTTGCATGTATACATTGTTTCTTGCAGTTTTAGTAAATTATTCTATCGGTTCTAGAAAAGAAAAGGGGAAAAAAGAGCCAGACATGGTGTATAAAAGAATCATAGGTGCTTCAAAAGATGCTCTCTTCCACCAGGAGAACTCTCCTTGGTTACAGCAGAGCTGGTTCAGTTACAGATTCAGTAAGATTCAGCTCGTCTTTTGTTTGAATCCATTCCTAAGGAGTGAAATTTGGGGATTTGGGCACAAAGTTTGGGGAGATTTGTTGTTCAGATCTGAAAGATTCTGGGAGATTCAGTTCTGTCCTTGAAAATGCTTGTATGTTCACCTGGTTGTCTTCTGCCTGGAGCTGCATTGACATTCAACAGTCATCCTGATAAAGCTGTGTGGCACAAGCATGATCCTAACCCAACGGGCCTTGTTTTCTAATCACAGTGAAACGGCAGAAGGTTTCAGTCTTTTATCTTTAAATTAAAACATTTTTCTTTGTCTATGTGAAGGGTCTTCAAATAGTTTGTGGAAGAGTGTCAATGACTTTTCATTCCTTTTCCCCCTGAATTTTTGAAATTCCCGCCTATAAATAATTTTAAATTTATAAATATTTATTTACTTATGGTCTACCTTGTAAAACATCTGACATAGCTTTCCAACCTCCCCCCCCACCCCCCACCTTCCAGGCAGCCTCAGAATTCAGAAAGTGTCTACTGGCGATAGTTGCCCATGTATTGGGTTTTTTTAAAATCATTTTATTGGGTGCTTATACAACTCTTATCACAATCCTTACATATATCTATTGTATGCCAAGCACTTTTATACATTTGGTTCCCTCATCATTCTCAAAACACTTGCTTTCTACTTGTGCCCCTGGTGTCTGCTCATTTCCCCTGTCCCTCACAGTTCCCCGCTCCCCCATGAACCCTTGATAATTTAAAAATTATTATCACTTTGTCAGATCTTACACCATCTGACATCTTCCCTCACCCACTTCTCTGCTGCCAGTCCCCCAGGGAGGAGGCCATATGTAGATCCTTGCAATCTGTTCTTCCTTTCTCCCCTACCTTCTCTCCACCCTCTCAATATCACCTTTCTCACCAGAGGTCCTGGGGGGGTTCTTCTGCTTGTATTTTTACAATTTCTTTTTGTCATTGCAGCCTAACAGGATTGCTGCACTGGTTTGTTTCTCTCACATCAGAAACCCGATGACTGCCTTCTCCCTGGTCCTCAGCTCTCACTCATGTTTGACCAATGCTCCCAGGCAGGTGGGCAATGGGACACTCAGCTATTCAGATGAGACTATGTAATTTTAGTGCACATCATCCTTGTCACATCCACAGGGTCCAATGTCTTTGAAAATATGATTATTAAAGAGGTGTATGACTTCTCAAGTACTTGGTAAGGCCTGCCATAACTCAGTGTAGCTTATCTGTAGCAGAAGCTACAAAAGGCTAATTACGTGAGTTAGTGCCATGAAAACGGTACTCATTTTCTTAAAACAGAGAGAGAGAAAAATATAGAGAGTAAGAGATTGGTATGTTCTAGAAATGATATAGTTATCAATGACACTAGTCATGATGGCTTAAAAAAAATCCAAGTCATCAACATTAAGATAATAATATTTTCTGTATTACAGTCAGAAGATAATCTGAAGTCACTCAAAACTAAAATTATTCAATAGACAAAACACAAGATAATTTAAGGAATTCAACAATTCAGATTTCATTTATGTGAAGAAAGTCTTGCTGGTCTGTTACTTAATTCGCACAATAATGTGTGGCTAATCCTTCAAACTTCATTGTCAAAATACGGTATATTTAAGAAGAAAATGTTTCAGTAAGCTATTGGCTCCTGGAAAGCCAGGGCTCCTGTGATGCAGTGGTTGTGTGTTGGGCTGTGGGCCAGATGGTCAGCAGTTCAAAACCACCAGCCGCTCCCTGGGAGGAAGACTGGACTTTCTGCTCCAGGAAACGAGACAGTCTTCGCAGCGCACCATGGGGGCGCTATGCATCAGAATTGCCTCGGTGGCTGCCAGTGCTTTGGTCCCTGAAGAAGGACTTCAAGCTTGGCAGAGCATCAGCAAGAAGAAAGACGCTCACAAAGATGGATGGACACAAGGGCTGCCAACATGGGTCCACACGTGCCAGCCATGGTGAGATGGGACAGAACGCAGCCGCAAGTCAATCTGTGTGCACAAGCTCACCGGGAGGGGCTGCAGCAGCAGCACCACCTGTGAACTATTATTTAATTCTGCTTTCCATTTTGTTTGATGAGTCCTCTTCAGTGTGTGTTACTTTGTCTGTTGTTGCTGTGTTCCATGGAGCCTGGTCTGATTCCTAGCCACCCTACAGGACAGTAAAATCACTCCAAAGGATGCCCTAGCCTGTCATCCTTAGGGGACCCATTCCTAAGAGCTGCTGGCCAATCCAAACCAGCAAACACTTGAATATTTTGAAACCTTTGGCCAATAAACACTGTTTCAGGAGCCGATACCAAGGGCTTATGTAGAAAGCAAATGTTTTGAGAATGATGAGGGCAACAAATGTACAGATGTGCTCGACAAACAATGAATGGATGTATAGATTACAATAAGAGTTGTATTAGCCCCTAATAAAATGATTTAAAAACAACTGTTTTAGGTTTTTGCTTGAATTTTGGTGTCTTTGTAGACTACACACATCACACATACACACACCCTCTCTTTCTTCTCTGTCGCATTCCCCTCACCCCCCCCGCCCCTCACACAAATCTTAAAAATATATATGTCATATCCGCAGCAGTAAGCTTTTCATGTGGAAATGATCATTTTACTTTTTCTCCAACAACTCAACACTTAAATTCTGTATGACATGGAGAGACTCACTCTATAACTGATGCTTGACTGAAACCTTCAAATAACAGTTTGTCAAGGTTCATTCTAATCTAGTTGAAGATTATGCACATCAGAAACACTTCCAGCATTTAGTTTAACAGAAAGAAGTAATATGGGTCATTTAGAATGTTAACCCAGACAGGTACTCTCTCCAAAAAGAGAGAGAGAGAGAGAGAGAATGTAAACCCAAACTTTATATAAGGGGAAATACATCAATGCATTTATCAGTATTATCTGTTAACTCTGGATAGTCTAAAATTTTTAAATGTAAATATCAATGAAGTATAACACACATATGGAAAGTGGTATCTAGCAAAGTGCAGAGTTCCATAGACTGTAACCAATTCCACACCTTCTATAAGCAACATCCAGAACAAGAATCCAGACAGGACCAGAACCCTGGAAGCCCCCTTAGTCTGCATTTCAATAGTCACTTGAGAGGGCAACCACTGTCTACTTGTAATGCCAGCGAATCATTTTGCCTGACTTTGAATTTTTATAAAAAAGATCCATACATTATGAATGGTTTTGCATCTCAGTTCTTCCACTGAATGCTGTGTTAGTGAGAATTATCCACTCCATTGTAGGAACTTACAGTTTTGTTCACATTATTGTACAGTATTCCAATACATCATAGACTACCATGTACCTTTTAGCTCATCAACTTTTCTTCTCCCCTTTCAAAAGAGACTGTGAGGACAAGAATCATCCCTTCTCTGTCCCTTACTTGTCCCAAACACTTAGAACAGAGCCTGGCATGTGGTATGTCTATATTTCAAGAAAATGGAATTAATCTAAAAGTAGTTGGAGGTGCCGAGAAGTGTTTCTGAGCACAAGTGTGTGCTCCTGCAAGCCCTGTATTAACTCTTTCATGAGGGGATATGTTTCCCAAGGAGTCTCCTCAGGGCACCTTTGACTTCCTTGTTCCTCAGAGTGTAGATCAGGGGGTTTAGCAGGGGGGTCACCAGAGTGTAGAAGAGCGCGATGCTTTTGTTCACCTCCTGGGAGTAGCTGGAGGGAGGCTGGAGGTACATGGAGATGAGTGTGCCGAAGAAAATGATCACTACCAGGAGGTGAGAACCACACGTCCCAAAGGCTTTTCGCCTTCCCTGTGCGGACTTTATCCTTAGCACTGCTCGGGTGATGCGGCCATAGGATAGCAAGATGAGAGACAGAGGGACCACTAAGAAGAAGACGCTGAAGGCAAAGACCTCAGCCTCATTGATGGAAGTGTCGACGCAGGCCAGTTTCAGCATCACTGGAACTTCACAAAAGAAATGGTCCACCTGGTTTTTACCACAGAACGGAAGGGTCATGGTCAATGCCGTGTGCAACACAGAATTGCCAAAGCCGATTAGCCAAGCCGCTATCACCAACTGCAAGCAGAGCTGGGGGTGCATGATCACCATGTAGTGGAGCGGGCGGCAGACAGCGGCATAGCGGTCGTAGGCCATGATGGACAGAAGGATGCATTCCACGCCCCCAAGCCCCAAGGCAATGAAAAGCTGGGTCACGCATCCCCCGTAGGTGATGGTCTTATCTTTCCCCTTGAAATTGCTCAGAGTCTGAGGGACAGTACAGGTAGTCAGACAAAGATCCATGAAGGATAAGTTGGAGAGGAAGAAGTACATGGGAGTATGGAGTCTGGGATCCAGGATCGATAAGAGTATGATGGTGCCATTGCCCACAAAGCTGAACAGGTAGAGGATCAGGATGACCCCAAAGAGAATCGTCTCCAGGTGGGGTCTGCCCGAGAAGCCCAAGAGGATGAAACCTGAGAAGGTGCTTCCATTCGCTTTTTCCATGACGCTGTCGCGGTTGGAAGCAAGAGGCCTAGGCACTTAGTCTAATCCTCTGCCTTCTTCCGAGGGCGGGCCAGCGACATCTGATTGGGTACTGAACGCATTTCCACAGTCACCTCTTAGCTTCTAGGAAAGGGGGTGATGTCAATAGACACGATATGCAGAGGCTCCACGCTGTCACAGGCACCCTGAAGATCGACATGGTCTATCATACAAACAAGATAACGGAGGGGTGAGAAGATTCAGGAACTTTCCCATGGTAACTCGCCTAATAAGTGGCAGAGAGAGCACTCAAACAGTTGCATGAACTTTAAAGATAACTCTTCGTATTCCCACATTAAATATAGGCATTTTTTTCCTGAACAGGTTGCAAATCTGTACTGCCCTAATCTCTCACTCTCAGAGTTCTATGGAGAACCAAAATATTTCAAAAGGTCCCTTCACCTTCTATTTCGTGTAGATAATATGTTTTTTTTACTAAAGACATATGGAAGATAAAGCCTGTCACTTACCAACTTTACTCCAAGTGGAGCAGTGAAGTTTTAACACATTATCGGAGGGAAACTGGTCCCTGGATTCTGTAGTCATGTTTGTACATAGCTTCAACTGGAAATGACTTATGAGTTTATCATATTAAAAGCCCATATTTAAGGAGACCTTATCTTAAACAGTCACCAACAATGCTATTGCTATTTTCAGCAAATAAAACAGTGATCTACATTTAAATATCTAGGGTTACCCTTTCTCTCATTTTATAATGGTCTTTAATATTTAAATTAATTTAACACTAAAATACAATAAACCATAGTATTTAAATTAATATTTAATATTTTAATCAATTTTATTATAAACCCCTTTTCTTTCCCTCTCTCATACACACAGTATGATGAAACTTTAAGAGTAAGTATTAGGGAGGGTTAAAAAAAAGAGTAAATATTCACTGAATAAGAGTAAGACAATATGCAGCTAATCAAGGTCAGAGACCTCAACTCTCTTGGTAGCCATAATAACCCCTTCATCTAGAAAAGAGGTGAGCTTATAAGGCACTCTCACACAACAGTATTGAATAATGAAAAGATAGCATATTGGCACTGCAAAGCAACTTATGGAGTTATGAAATTACAAACATGCAAGAACAAAATAGAATGTTGGGCAACCTTTATTAAAATATTATCTTGCACAGAAATAAAGAAGAATTGAGCTACCTGAAAAATATGACAAATTGAGGAAATGAAATTAATTTCAATTTCATTTTGCAATTTGACCTCATACATTTAACAATAGTAAGCTTATCCTATACTTGAGACACATGGTAATAAGCAGTCATGGATCTTCTCATTTTAGGTTATTATTTAGTGCTATATTGCATGAACACTTGCAGGATTCTTCTAATTGCTCAGAAAGATCACTGTTTGTTTGTAAAATCCATGACTAGTGCCACTTCTCTGTTCTGTCCTTTCTGTTGGATTCTACGTGTTCTTTTATTCTCAAGCATTTCTGTGATTTTTTTTGAAGCTGTTACTGGGGAGCTAAAGAATGACATTAATTTGGAATATCATGTTCTAAAATGCAATAAAATGAGAATTAGCATATTGGTTTCTAAGTATAAATCTTCCATTCTTAAGTTTTGTGATTCTTAACTGTGGAACTCCTGCCCCTATCTCTGGGCTAGTTTGCCCTTCCAAATAAAATATATCATGTTATTAGGGATTAGCTCTTTGCTGAAACTGGCAGTTTAAGTTACAACATGCTCATATTTTGAATAACAGAGAACATTCTAGCCCATCCCGTGTAACAGCATGGTTCTGAATTTTACTGTCCTCCCCACTTTCTGGTTTTCCCCCCAAGATATCCAGATTCATAAAACTGGCATTCGTCACTAACATTTGTCTACTAAGAGTTGTTAGTGCATACCTTTTCTTTTCCTCATTGCCTCTGTGTTTCAAGAGTCACAGGGAAAACGTTTCTGCCCTTTGCCATGAGACCAGGCTGAAAGCTCTTGAACTGTCTTGGATCTTGTCCTTGAGATGTCTCGGAGCAGCAGCAGAGAAGGTCCTTGGGCATGACGGTGTTCTGAGTGACAGGTGCGGGGACTAGGACCGAGAAAGCATCTATTCTGATGGGAAACATGTAACATCCATTAGTATCACAAAGGTAGCGTTGAGTTGGCATGTTATTTTAACATAACTTTCAATATACTTTCACCATGCCTGCCAAGTTGTAACACTCCTTTATTGTAAACATCTGTCTTAGTCCAAGGTTATAAATGGGCTACGTGATCACAGTTTGAAAATAAATATTATTATTGACAGTGCTTCTATTTCTGTTTCTTCTATTGACGCATGACTAGCAAAAATCTAAATAGGAAAAACTGTTTCCTCTTAGCTGTCAGGAGGCTTTTCCAATGAAGGTTTTTCATATACACACATATTTGTTACATTCTACAAATCTAAAGCATGAACACAAATCACATGCTTATGATTTCTAATTTGATTTCAATGGAAGGTAAATGGTCACATACTCTTACTTCTTAAGGGTCAGAACATTAAGATTCTCTCCAGTTCAGATTCCTCTGTCCGTGCAGAACTTGACGTAAGTAAACACAAAACCATAGATATAGATATCAGATGTTCAGAAACCATCACTACCTAGTTTGTGTCTAAGACATTAGGAGGAAATAAACAAACAACAAAACCTTAGCAGGCATTAGGAACAGCTGAATTCTGGATTAAGAATATGACATCCAAACATTATTAGAATTTTACAGGCATCAATCTATCTTCCAGTAGAAACAAAATGGTCTTTAAAGAACAGATACAGTTCCATAAAACTAGAATATTAACATGTTACTGAGACAGCAAATATCAGGCAAATGAAATCAATGATAGTGGTCTCCCAATATGGCATTTCAGTGATTACTCCAAATTGAAGGTTTGGTCCTGGAACTAAACAAAGACGTTAGGGGATGAGATTACAAACAGGGTCCTTAGAATATATTAAAAACAAATTAAAATATGCCTTTAAAATATGCCATCCTTGAGCAGATTAGTCCTTAAAAATGCTTAATCATAAAAGCAATGAAAAGAAAAAAATGTTGCTATAAAGGTTCTGACCAAAGTAACACCAATTCTTTTAAAAATTCCTGTAAACACAATTGTACCATCTCCAGGTTTTTGTAGGAAGACTGTCCAATCATTTTATGTGGTATTTGAGTACACTAGAAGTAGAAAGTAGAAGTAGACTCAGACACTGAGTCTATACCCAAATGATGCAGTAAGCACTACAAATATCATGGAATTTTCCATGTATAAAAGGTCAATATTATATGTGAGACATTTTTATAAGAAATCCAACTCAAGGTTTATGCTTTTGGGGACTAGGGTGTTTCGGGGTGCTTTTATTTTCCAGTAGCCCCAAGAGTGTCCTGTAGATCATTAGTCTCAGTTCAGGCATTCAGAGTGACTGTTTCCCAGAGGGAGGTCTTGGAGAGGTGACCTCAAGTAGTCAATCTTTTCCTGCCAAATTGACTAGGAATGAGCCTGTTGCCTGTCTTTAACTTCCACTTTTCATATTACTAGTGCTGGTTGCAATATTGTTGCTCATGCTTAAATATCTACCCTGTTAGGCAAAATTTGCCTTTCCATTTTCATATTACATGCTTGTGTGATTATCAACTCACTGAAAAAAATAGTGATCTGCCAGTGCTACAGAAATTCCCAGAATAATAGAAGACTGACAAAACTTGTCTGTCTGATTTTATGTTGGGGCGACAAGGGGAAGAAAAAAAATAGTGACCTGTGAGCTTCCCGAATAAGCTCCTGTAACGATGGCTATTGTCTGTGAGTTCAGTGTGGTCATCACGATGCATTACGGATTCCCGCAGAGAAGGGGGCGCTGTGAGAGCGGTGGCGGGTCTCGGAATAGGTGAAAGTGGAGCGTGGAGGCATGTTTGCCCTTGCTCTGTGGCTCTGTCTTGGGCGGGTGTGGAGTTGGATTCTCCACTCTGTGAGGTCAAAGAAGATGGAGGTGGTCACTGCATCATCTCCCAGAGTCTGCGCTCTCGGAAGTGTGCGATTCTCACTCAAGACGACCGCCACGCAGGCACCATCTGCAGTAGGTCACCTAGGAAAGTGCACCGAACATCGTCTTCAGTTCATCTCCCTCTGCTTCTTGAAGAATGGTGTCTGTGGAGGCTGCTGCCTGCTGTCGAGTCAGTTCTGACTCCGAGCAGCCGTGAGTGCAGCCGAACAAAACATTGTCCGGCCCTGTGCCCTCCCCGCCGTTGTCGGGATGTCCGAGCCGGTTGATGCAGCCACTGGGTCGGCCCTTCTTGTTGAGCATCTTCCTCGATTTTGCTGTGCTGCTACTTTACCAAGCAAGACGTCCTTCTCCAGGGATTTGTTTCTCCTGAGCCTCTCCTGTCCAAAGTACACGGGCCACCCTCTCATCATTCTTGCCTGTAAGAATTCTGACTGTCCTTCTTTTGTCAATCCATGGTATTTTCAATATTCTTTGCCAGCACCATAATTCAAATGCATCCATTCTTCTTTGTGTTTTCTTATTCAATGTCCAACTTTCACATACACATGATGCAATTGAGATTACCTTGGCTTGGGTCAGGTGCTCCTTAACCCCCAAGGTAATATAATGCCCTTGCTTTCAACACAAGATACCATGTACAGATTTACACAATGTAATGAGTTCTTTGATGCCTTGACAACTGCTTCCATGAGCATTGATTGTAGAGCCAAGCAAAATGAAATCCTTGAGAACTTTCATCTTTTCTCCATTTATCATGATGCTACCTACTGGTCCAGTTGTGAGGATTTGGGTTTTCTTTATATTGAGTTGCATTCATATTTTATTTTGTATTATATTGTATTATATTCTTTATATTGAGTCATATGCACACTGAAGGCTGAAATCTTTGAACTGAAGGCTGAAATAATTTGTATATGGCATCTGTATATATGAAACAAAATTGTGTTTGTTACCTATGTGGTCTCTTCAAAAAGTTATGGTGCATTAAGTTATGAGCACTAGATTTGCAGAAAGCTACGGTTTGTAGTGTGTGTGTGTGTGTGTGTGTGTGTGTGTGTGTGTCTTAATTCCATGACTGAGCTTCTACGGATTCAGCCCGCATTGACTCTCACTACGAGACAGCAACTTGCAGTTATCGAATAGAACTGCCCCTGGAGGTTTCTGAGATTGTAACTCTTTACTGAGCAGAACGTTTCCCAGAAACTATTATTAACCCTCCCACACATGTGGATTTTTTGTGAACTTTAAAATTGCAATAGTTTTAGAACTAAACTCTTCGTCCTCAAATTGACACCAGACTAGGTGGCTACCACACAAGCTATTTTCACTTTGCCTTGAATCATTTAACTCTTCTACTACATCTCCCAACAGATGCTCAGTTTTCACAGTGCAACCTGTATTATCATTTTTTCTAAAATTGACAAACTATGTCACTTCCCTACCTCAATATAGTTTCAGTGGCAGCATTTATCTGAGAACAAAATTTAAAAGGATTAATAAAGAAAGAAGAATAGAAAAGGGAGACACAGGGAAGGAGTGGAATAAGTGATATTCCATTGTGGGGATTTCAATCAATGAGATGAAACAAAATGTATAGGTATAGAAAACTTATTTTTTTCTCTAAATCTTCACCAAAATCACACACACACATAGGTATATATGAGTTTTTCCCATAGATTCTATAGTTATGGGAATAAACTTTCATTTTTTTGTGGTTGATTCAGAAATACAACTCAAATCTTTGTTATTTGAAGACAATATTGTTAGCTAATTATAGTATTTTCTTGTTCTAAGACCTAACTTATGTTATGATTTAAGGTTTTTTGTTTTCTGGGCTCAATTGGCTGTACCCACTTTCATTTATGATTTTAGATAATTCTATTTTGTCTTTCTTTTTCTTTGTTAATCTAGCTAAAGATCTTTCAAATTTATCTTTCAAAGACAAGTCTCTTATTCTTCTACTCCCTATATTATTCTATTTCTGCACTACTATTGGTTATTTCCTTCCATTTAGTATCAGCAGATTTATATGTTCTTCTTATTACTCCAAGTTGTAGATTATGTTCATGATTTGAGATTCTTATCCTTTCAAAAAATAAAGTATGCACTGCCATAAACTTCCCTGTGAGCACATTCTTTGCCAGATCTCATAAGTTTCAGCACATTGTTCTTTGATTTTTATTCAAAATGTTGTATTATCTGATTTATCACTTGATTTTTTATCCACTAGTTGTTTTAATTGTATGTTGTTTAGTGTCTTCATATTTGTATATTTTTTCTTCCTCTGTTATAAATTTCTAGTTTTAGTTCAGTGAAGTCTGGGATGATATTTTCAAAATTTAAAAAAAATATTGAGATTTGTGGTGACCTAATTTGAAAAATGATTTATGTGCACTGGAAATGAATGTATATTTTGATGCTGTTCAGTAGAGTGTTCTAAATATGTCTGCTAGGTCTCATTGTCTTACTGTATTGTTCAAGTCTTCTACTTAAAGATTTGTTTCATTAGTTGGGATTTAATACATATCTCATTCCATATATCAATTATGTCAAATAGAATGTACAATTGTTCCCATAATTAGTTTGCAAGCATTCTTTTTTAACCTGGAGTCTTTGACAAATCTTCCACTTCTTAGGTTTTCTTTCTAGATGCTCTGTTCATTTGAAGTGATATATTACTAGTTCCAACTATTATTGTAAGACTTCGCCCCTCAGTTCTACTTGTATTATTTCCTGTATGCTGGGTCTTTTATGACATGTATATGTGATGCATTTAGATTGATAAAGGCTATATTTTCTTGAAGGATGTGTCCTTCTATTGCTATATAAAGTCTTTCTTACTTTCTTATAAATTTTGATTCATTATTTAACTCACCAATGCTTTTATAATTTGTTTCTAAATTTCTAAGCAGAAATTACTTTGTTTATATTTTGATTTTAATATCTAATCTGTGCTTTGGTCAGAAATCATAGACAACTATACTTCACACCATGACTGAGACTTTCTTTCTGTCCTGTCCCCTCTGTGCTGACAAAAACCCTGCCAATCTATTTTTGGGTGAAGGAGTCTACAGTTTCTTTTAAATCAAACTTATTAAATTTGTCTTTGGGATTTTTAGGGTCCTTTTTTCTCCTTCTACTAGTAAATTATCTCAGGTGAGCTGTTAGAGTATTTTACTACAATGACGGGGTTTAGCTCAATGTCTATCACAAATCTAAAGACAATTTGATTAGACACACTTAAGTTTTAAATTGAAAAAAATTTAAGTTTTGAATTGATGATGCAGTAGAACTTCTAACTTTTACCATTAGTTATAGAACCCTTCCACACTTAGTAATTTTTTTGTCTAAAAGTCATTTTAATAAATATTAATCAAGCAACCATAGCCTGAAACCGTTTCTCCTTCTTTCTTATTAATGGACCCAGCAGAGTATGAAGTAGCAGTTAGCCATTATTAGTGTCTCCTTCCCATGACCCCCACCTCTTCCTGTACACACCAAGCCACCCCTGTGTGTGTCAGAGTTTGCATCACTCTCGCTGCACTCAAATTTAACAACCAGAAAGACACACAGTGCCATCCTAAGCCTAGTGACTAGCCACAGACTTGCCAAGTGTATATTAGAGCACGGTTTCTTTGTCTCGCTCTCTTGCTTGCTCTCTGTGTGGATATTCTACTACCCTGTTTCTCTGACCTGTCTTCACTCTGCTACTCTGATCTCCTTTGTGTTAGTCTGGGTAGACTAAAGAAACAAATTCAGGGAGACTCATCTATAGGAAAGACCTATTTAAGAGAGTTATCATATCTTAAAACACCCCAGCCCAGTCCAGATCAAATCTATAAGTCTTATATTAGCCCATATGTCCAATACCAGTCCACAAATTCCTCTTCAGACCCAGGCAACATATGCAATGGAAAATCACAGGCCAGTGGGTGGAAAGTCATGTGGATCCAATGGCTGTGGAAGCATCTCAGCACTGGTGTGGGTCTCCATGTGGCTTCTCCAGCTTCAGAGCCCTGGCTTTATCAGTCTGGCTCCATGTGGCTTGTCAGCTGGAAGATGAAGCAGTGAGAGAGTGTGTCCCTTCTCCAGGGAGGAAGACAGGACTTCCCAGAATCACCAGAAGGCCATGCCCACACAGTGGCATGATTGGCTAGGACCTGATCAACAGCCGGACTCTACCCCTTTGCTCAAGTTGACAAGAGATTATGTAACTGCCACGTCCTTTCATTCTGTTTCTTTGCTCTCCCTTCTCTTCTGGAAAAACTCCCTGGCTCATGCTTCCCAGTAAAGTTTGTTAATTGATGCTTGCGTCCTATTCCAGTCTAATTTTTCTATGACTTTTCTTTATATTTTTATTTCTATTTCCCTGTATCTTGAGTAGTATGTAGTCAAATTCCTCTTCTGAGGCTTTACTTACTAGATAGATAGATGATAGGTAGTTGATAGATAGATAGATAGATAGATAGATAGATAGATAGATAGATAGATAGATGATAGAATTCTTGTCATGCTCTGTGTTTAAATGAAAGTGTGACTAGATAAGAGTTCTAAGTTTCAAATTTTCTTTCAGTTGCTTGAAAATAAAACACCGCTACCATTTTGCATTTAATATTGCTTTGAAATGTTTTGATAGTGCATCGCAAGTGACTTAGACAAACAAATGCAAATATTCTGTGAAGAAACACAATCTTAACTAAAGCTTCAAACACTCTCTCAGGTCCAGCTGAAGAAAAGTGTAGTTCACCCACCAAAGTCACATAGACACACAAGGAGATAAGGCAATCTGAGAAAGAGAGGGGAAAGCCAATGGGAGCAGAATCAGATTGAAGCATATTTTGGGTTTTGAAATATTTAGCTAGAATGTAAATTAAATAATTATAAGATTTAATACTAACCAAACAAACCTGAATTTCAGAAATTTTGAACAGGAAACAAAAGACTAGATAAACAAACAAACAGAAAACCTCCCAACAATCTGGTCTTAAATAATATACTAATTTATGAAAAGGGCTATTTCTTCCCTCCAGATCATTTCCAAAGAAACTAAGAGAGAGAATGATTGCAGAGAGCTATGAAAGATGGCAGAGAAAGAAATATAGCATAGGACTGGTAGTCAGGATAGATTTTGTGCATTTATGATATTACCATAAAAATAGACAATGAAATAGAAAGAGTTACTGGAATCAGTAGTGATGCAGGACAATAGAAGGACATTCTCACCAAGGATACATGAATTTAACTTTTATTTACATTAAATAAAACCAAACTCACTGCCATGGATTCGACCCTAACGCATAGTGACCCTATAGGACAGAGTAGACCTGCTTGCTCCACAGTGCACTGAGGCTGTCAATTTTTACACAATAAAATGGCTCATCTTATTCTCCTGGGAAAACTGATTGTTTCAACTATCAAACTTTTAGCCGCTCAATGCCTAACCCACTGAGCCATCAGGGCTGATTTTATATCCCCCTAGTAACAAATTTAAATACACAAAACAAAATGGATTGCATTACCCAAAATAATTGCAAAATTGTATTACTCCATATCCAAAATTGCAAGCATAATCAAAGATTGAACTCTCCTGTCTTTAATAGATCAGTAGATAAACAATTTAGAGAAGATTTTGAACAATACATCAATACACTTATATTGGTGAGTTTCTGAATCCTGAAAATGGAAAATACACATTTTTGAACAAGTGGAATCTTTGTATAATTAACCAGGTCATAACTGGATTTCCCACACATTAAAATAAAGTAACAACATGATAGGTAGTATTTAATATCCACAATGATATTAAATTACAAACCAATATCAATGATGTAAAATTTCAAACTTCTTAACATTGAAAATTTGAAAACTCCATTTCAAATAATTCTTAAGATACAGTAGGAATCACATTAGAAATCAGTAAAAGTTAAAAAAAGAAATCTGTAAAAGTTTAAACTGGCAGTTAATAAAAATATACAAAAATATACAAAAGATTCTGGGATACATTGAAACTGTATTTCAAGGAGACATTTGTAGCCTAGAGAGATTTAATTAAAAGTTAAAACTAAAACAGCTTATTCAACAAGTTGGAAAATAAGAATAAAATCCCCAAAGTAGAAAGAAGTAAAGATAAGAGCAAAAACACGATGAAAAAATGATGAAATAAAGATATAACGTAGCTAGGAGTCATCTACTCAGCTCCAGTTTGCAGCGGTGCTAGATAGAACACCTGGAAACGCATGATGCTGTGCCAGTCTCACACCTGCTGCCAGCTTTGAGCCCATGGCTGTAGCCGCTATGTCTTTTTCTTTCCACCCCCTGACCCTCAATGCTGCCAATCACGATGTATTTCCAGTAATCTATCCCTCTTGATGACATGTCCAAATTAAGTGTCAACTTTACTTCTAAGGAGCATTCTGGTTGTACTTTCTTCCAGACAATGTTGTTCTTCAGGAAATCCATGGTATACTCAATATTCCTTGCTGTTACCACAATTCAGATTCCTCAGTTCTTCTTTGAGCTTTCCTTGTCAAATATTCTCATGTATAAGCAGTGATTGCACCATGGCTTGAGTCAAGCACACTGTAGTTATGCTTGCTTTTTAAGATTTTTGAAGAGGTCTTTTGATGTACATTTGTCCCATGCAATTCATAATTTCATTTCTTCATAACTGCTTTCATGTGCATTAATTGTTGATTGAATAAAAATAACCCCTGATGACTTCAATTTCTCCACCATCTGTCATAACGTTGTTCCCAGTTGCAAGACTTCTCAGTTTCTTTATGTTCAGGTGCAACTGTAGCTTCATTAAATGTTTCATTTTTGGCAAACAGAGTTGTTTCATCTAATCACCACAAGCTCTGATTCAGATGTCCTGTTCATCTTCATAACATCCACTTTCTCAGATTATCTGCTCAGCAGGGAAATTGATTACTAATTATGAAAATATACAACTCTGTTATATGCTTTTTCCCATTTGAAGTCAAGCAGTATTCTTTTGTTCTGTGTGAACAATTGTTTCTTGATATACATACAGGTTCTACATGAACACGAGTAAGTGTACTGAAATTCCCATTTGTCATAAATTGAACTGTGTCCCCATAAAATGTGTCAGTTTGGTTAGAATGTGACTCACATTTTTTTTGCAGTTGTGCAATGATATAATCTTGCAGTTCCACTATGATGTAGCCATCCCACATGATGTGATTAACTAAGACATTATTTGTGATGCTAATTCATAACTTATTATGAGTCATACAAATACCTCTATGTAGTCAGTTAAGCACAGCAGAAAACATTTCTGATGTTATTCTCTAGTTTAAACCAAAAATCCTCTGACCTCAGCAATGGTATTCCTTCTTCCACACATCTAAATCCAGCTCAAACCTCTAATAGTTTGCAGTTGATGTACAGTGCAGTTATTTGTGAATGATCCTCAGTCACATTTTGTAAGCATGTGATATTAATGATATCAATTGATGATGATGTCCCATATCCCTTGATTGACTTTCTTTGAAATGGCTATGATATTGGATATCTGTATTTTTGCTGACCATATAATTTTCTTCCAAATTTATTGAAAAAGATGAATAACTGGTATTTTGGTGGTCAGGTGCTTATGTTAATTTCATGATTGAGATGTAGGGGTGGAGTCTAGCCTGTTAATCTGGAGATAGCCATTAAGTTGCAATGAATCCTCCATGTGGGCTTGGCTTTCTCCTGAGACTTCTGGGAAATCTTGCAATATTTCCCTCATGGAGCTGAGAAGCTATCTTCCCATTTGTTGGAGTTGGTCTCAGAGATGATGAATTATGGACAAGACAAGATGGCAGTGTCTGAGGGGCTGAAAGAGTTGGAGGAGAAGCCACATGGCCTTACCCTGATGGAACCAGACCTCAGAAGCTGGAGAAGTCACGTGGAGAACCCTGCCAATGCTGAGTGCTTCTACCACCACTGGATGCTGTTGATGGACCCTGAGCACTGGAAGCAAGAAGCTATGGGGGGACCCCTGCCAGTGCTGGGATTCTGCACCCACTGGCCTGTGACTTCATGAGTCAGAAAGAGACGATTTAGACTGGTATCGGGCATATGGGCTAATATTGGACTTATGACTTTGAACTGTACTGGGTTGGGATACCTTCTTAAAGTCCTACCCCTCTTGTATATAAACCATACTCTTATATGCATATGCATGTTTATGACTTTGTTTCTGTAGTTTACTCGGACTGCCACATGTATGATGCAATTTCTTGGCACCTTGACATTTATTAATGCCTTCAATGGGGCATTTTTTATTCACGACCCCAACCACCTGTTCTTAATCATATGCTATATCCTGAATTAGCTGAATGTAGACCAGTTCTTTTTGAAACAGTGACACTGCATTCTTTCTTTCTTATTTTTGTGTTTCCTGCATCATTCAATTGCTTTTGCCCATAGCATTCTTTAATATTCCAATTTTAATAGGGTGACAGATAGATGAAAAACTGACAAATCTTACATCTGGACATTCTTATAAAATGAATAACTCTCAGGAAAGACTAACCAAGTGAAAGGAAAGGTAGCAAACAAAGAAGGATAGAGAAACAGAGAAAAGGAAGAAACTAAACAGAATTAGAAAGGAAAGGTGAAGTATACCTATAAATTTATTAGGAAATAGGTGAATTTTCTTGACATAGGCATGAATACCAGATTTTAATAAGTGTAAAGATAAGGAGACAGCAGGAATATTTTGAGTAGAAGGTTTATATAATTATTCATGTTTTAAGAAAATAAAACTGTCAGCATTGCATTTAAATGAAATGGAGAAGGAATCAAACTTAGCTGAAATAGCTAATACGAGATAAAGGACTGAATAACTTTTATTGTAGATGTTTTCAAATAAAGGTAGAAATATGAGTTCAGCATACTTCTAAGGTCTTGAGTCTTCAAATATTCCTTCTACTGAAAGAACGTATTATTTTATTTTTCATTAATCATTTTATTGGAGGCTCTTACAAATCTTATAACAGTCCATCATTCAATCATATTAAGCACACATGTACAAATGTTGCCTTCAATATTTCCAAAACATTTTCTTTCTACTTGAACTCTTGGTACCAGCTCCTCATTCCCACCTCCCTCCCTCACAAACCCTTGATAATTTATGAATTATTTTTTCATGTCTTCCAAAGAGTGATATCTCCCTTCACTCACTTGCGATAGATTCCCCCTTTCTCCTCCAATCTTTCCCTTACTCTCCTGCCATCACTACTCTCATGATTAGTCCTGAGGGATTTACATGTCCTAGATTCCTTGTGTTTCCACTTCTTATCTGTACCAGTGTACAGCCTCTGGTCTAGCCGGATTTGTAAGGTAGAATTGGGTTCGTGATAGTGAGGGTGGCGGTGGGGAGGAAGCATTAAAGAACTAAAGGAAAGTGCATTGGTACACTGCACTTTGACTAGCTCATTTCCTCCCTGAGACCCTTCTGTAAGGGGTACAGATGGGCTTTGGGTCTCCACTCCATACTCCCCTTCTTGCAAAATAATATGAGTTTTTGATGCCTTGTACCTGATTCCGTTGACACCTTGTGGTTACACAGGCTAGTGTGCTTCTTCCATGTGGATTTTGTTGCTTCTCAACTAGATGCCCCCTTGTTTATATTCAAACTTTAAGACTCCAGACACTCTATCTTTTGATAGCCAGGCACCATCAGCGTTCTTCACCACATTTACTTTTACACCCATTTGTCTTCAGTGATCATTTTGGGAAAGTGAGCATCATGGAATACCAAGTTAATAAAACTAAGTGTTCTTGTGTTGAGGGAATACTTGAGTAGAGTCCCAATGTTCATCTGCTACCTTAATCCTAAACCTGCAAATATATGTAAATTGATCTATTTCCCCATTGTCATATGTAAATATATTTACATATGTACGTGCCAGTATTTAGACCTCTATAAATCCCCTTTGCCTCTGAGCTCTTTCCTCTATTTTCTTCTGCTTTCCTCTGTCCCACTCTCATGTTGTTTGGGCTTCATTAATTCCTCATGGTTACATTGCCCTTGATCAAACCCTACCAGGCTTCCTACAATGGGAGGGGGTCTGCATATCCAACCTTGTGATGAGTTCCTTCTTTCTCCCCTTGCCCCTGACACCCTCCCTTCCCTCAAGATATTGCCATTCCCACTTTGAGGGTTCTTATCTGTACCAATATGGTACTCTGGTGTAGACTGTTTTGGAAAGTAGAACTTGGTCATGGGAGCTGGGAGGAACGGGGAGGGAGCCTTCAGGAACTAGAGGAATGATGTGTGTTTCATTGGTGTTGTACTGTACCCCGGTTGGATTGTCCATTCCTTGTAATCCTTCTGTGGGGGGATGAACCTAATTTTATTAAGTTCAATTTGCTCACAACATAGAGAATTTGATGAAATGACAGTTGCATAGTAACTCATACCAGGTTTAATAATGTGTGTAAAGTTGAGGAGACATTAGGGAGATTTTATAGTATTTTGGAATCCATTTTCTGCAGGCTCTTGGATTTGGAGGTCATCTATAGAGGGGAGAAAACAGACTCCATGAAAATGATTGCTATGATGTGAGTGAGCATAGGGAGGAAAGGGAAGTATTCCACAGACAGAATCACCCTTCCCACAAAAACATTGACGTCTTCTTTCACTCTTAAGACAAACCCTAGTTGGTTTGTATTCAACTACTAATCTAAAGATGGATGGTTTGAGCCCACCTAATGGTGCTGCAGTAGGAGGGCCTGGTGATCTGCTTCTGTGCACCAAGAACTTCTAACGGAGAAGTTCTACTCTCATACCTACATGGGATCTCCATGAGTTGATGTTGTGTCAAGTGTCAATAGGTTATTGTTTATTGGGGGATGGGAGGGCATGACACTCAATTTTACTCTAGGAAAATACTCTTTCATCTTTCCCTTAAATAGCCATAGTACTTTTCTACTCCAATTTGGCGAATAGAACACACTAACATTATTTAGTTAACTTTTTTTCATTTTTGTTAAATTTATCTTCAATAATATTTTCTTGAATTAAAAAAAGGTTCTCTAGAAGGCTGACTAGGATGAGCCTTTTCTGTGAGATGCACAATCGTGTAGTGGTCCACTTGGATGTATTGACTTTTCTTCTTCACCAGGAAAACATAGACTAAATCCCAATTCTTTCATAGTATTTGAAAAACTGGTTATATGAAATTTGGCACAATTGCTATAATGTTATGTGTATAGATGCTTATGTATCTGTACTTACACAAATGAGGAGACATTGCTCATTTTGTGTTTATTGTTCTAATAATCCTTTAAATAAAATTTCTGCTTAAAGGGAGAAAACATTCATACTTGTTGTGTTACATCCAAACTAATTATGAGCTCTACGATTTTAGATTTATCTCATGATAATTTTGTTTCACTGTACCTTAGTTTTCTGATCTGTAAAACAGAAAAGGCCTTAAATGAACAATTTGCTTTCGTTTGAACTTTACTCCATGTCTGAATCATCCAGGAGCATTTTTATTCCCCGATTTATTAAACCACAGAACTTTTGCAGTTGGTATCTGGGGTTCTATTAATTTTTTTCTTCAGATAATACAAGTGAAGCTGACATGTGAAACCATGTTTGATCCAAAATAATTTGTGGTATTTATTGTCTGTTTGTTTGATTGTTTGTTTTTGCCCTCTGGAGCTGAAATAATTTAGATGATATAATAAAGGTAATTATATCCATGTATCTATCTGACACTTCATTAGCTCCATTACAATGACAACTCTAAAACATCAATAGAAAACAAGTGATAATATGATTTTATTAAGTCAGAAATTATGTCAATTGATCCACAGCATTAGAGCATCAGTTCATGTTCTTGTTGAATTTTTCAAACCAAAAAAGGGGGGAGAAGATATTTTGACACATCAAACACTTGATAGTATGCAAGTTAAATGTTCTTTATAATCAGACGAATCATTTGCATCACATTTGGGGCTTTCTGCTGTATTTTCCAAAACCTCATCCCTGTCACCTTATTTTTTAAACACCAGTCTCTTCAGGGCACCCTTCACGTCTTTGTTTCTCAGTGTGTAGATAACAGGGTTCAACATGGGGGTCACCAAATTATAGAAAAGGGTTAGGAATTTTCCCTGGTCCTGAGAATTATTATTACCAGGTTGCATATACATATAGATAATATTCCCATAAAACAAGGAGACCACCATGAGATGGGACCCACATGTGTTGAATGCCTTCCTTCTTCCTGCGGCTGACTTGATTCTTAGGACCGCCAGGGCAATGGAGCTGTAAGAGATGAGGATGAGTGACAGGGGCACCAGGACAATCAGGACTGACAAGATGAAAACTGTGCTCTCCACAGCCACGGTGTCCACACAGGCTATTTTTATCAGAGCTGGCATCTCACACAGAAAATGGTTCACCCTGCATCTTCCGCAACGTGGCAGCTTCATGGTCACTGGAGACATAGCCAGGGAGTTGAGGAGCCCAACCCCCCAAGCCACAGACACCAAAGTCCAGCAGAGCTGAGGGTGCATTATGACAGAATAGTGCAGGGGCTTGCAGATGGCAGTGTAGCGGTCATAAGCCATGACAGCCAAGAGGACACATTCAGTGCCCCCCAGCCACAAGAACATGAAGAGCTGGATGGCACAGCCTGCATAACTGATGCTCTTGTCGGGGCCGTCCAAGTTGAAGAGGAGCTGGGGGATGGAACTGGTGGTGAAGCAGAGATCTAGGAAGGACAAGTTTGTGAGGAAGAAGTACATAGGTGTGTGGAGGCTGGAGTCTAGGCGGGAGACCAAGATAATGACGATGTTGCCCACTAAGGTCACAAGGTAGAAGATGAGGACAAACACAAAGAGGATCTGTTCTAGTCTGGGTCGGTCTGAGAAACCCAGCAAGATGAAATGCTCCTGGCAGCTCTGGTTGTTCATGATCGTGGCTGATCAGTATGGCGCATGCCTGCAGGGAAGCAGAGAGGAACATTGCATGCTCTTAATGAAGAGTTCGTCAGGGAGACAAGGGCAATATCAAAGCATCATGCAAAAAAGTGGTTGATAATCGCAGTGTGCTGTAGGAGCTATTGATAATCTATTTTGGAAGAATATTTCTTTGATTAGCTTCTTTTGAGTACATATAATTTTTAATACCAAATATTTACAGATCATTGTAGAATATTTGGAAAGCACAGACGTATAAAGAATTATGTAAAAAAAAAAGAATTACGTAAAGATCATTCACACCTCAAACAACTACTGCTAATATATTGTTTATTTGTATTGAGACTTTTTGTATGCACTTACATAATTTAATGCCATCTGAAGCATATGTTTAAAAGATTATATTCTAAATTTTCTTTCACTCAATATTGCATTGTGAAAAGTTTCCTTAGTTTAAAAATTCTGCGAAAGACATGTAGTGTCTGAATAGCATTCCTATAACTGTGCCATCATTTGTCCAAACATTTCCTTGTAGTTGGTGTGTAAAGATCATTCCAACATTTTAAGAGTCTTTTCAATGTATATTATTAGTTGAATGGAAATTTTGCAAAAGAAATGTCTAGTTCTGACTTATTCTTCACATTACATTCTTAGTTTCCCTGCCTGCCCACAAATTTATTTAACAAATGAACAGTTTCCCAGAATACAAACAAATATTTAATATAATGCAGTGTTACAGAGACACAGTTATGGATAGAAATTTCAATGAAAGCTATATTTCAACCATGTATTCTTTTGATGAGTAGTATTCATGTGAGGCACACCTATCATTCATGCCAATTTTTTAAAATGATGTGTCAAAAATAACTTTGACTAAAACTCTGATACATTGATAGAATATTACTATGTTGCTTTTTAATGTGTACCCCCAAGAAAAGAAACACTTTAAAATATGGGAACATCTAAATACATTAACTTTCAAATTTCAAACAGGTGGATTAAAGTCATCAAAATGTAGACTTTATAAAAGCATGTATACGCAGAAGAACAATCTCAAAATGCCTCCACATGTCCTACAATCAAATAACCTCTTGATGACATTGACATTGTATGGCCAGGGAAGTGAGCACTGTGGTGAGAGCGCGGTCAGCGAGAACGCGGAGACGCCGTGTGACAGCTTGCTGTGGCGCCGCAGTCAGGAGCTGACACAGCTCCGGGAGCGGGAGCGAGCACAGCTCGGGGACACGCTTGTCCTATTCCATAAGGCGGCCGCGAGTTCCATGGCAATTATGAACAACAATACAAGCTTTAGCAATATGTGAAATAACAACTTCAGAACCTATCTGGGATGTTGTGAATTTACGGCCTTCTCTGCCCAGATCACAAAGAACTCAGCAGCCCCACGAGTTAACTGTAACAAGTTACAGTGTCTAGTGCTTGCTGCAGTGATCTTCCGAGTCGTCCCTGTGCAGCACTGAGATCCAAGCGAGCAAGGGCGGGCATGGGGGAACTTCTCTCTCTACACCACATCTCAAATAAGTGTCTTTACACACCTTGTATGTATTCGCAAGACTGCCTTGAGCAGCCGAAACCACGCTTCAGATATTAGACTGCACTATCACAGACAGAGGAACCCTGGGGACTAGTGGATTATGAATTCGGATGCTAACACCACTTCAGCAGTTCTAAACCACCAAACACTCTGCAGAAGAAAGATAAGGTTTTCTGTTCCTGTAAAGATTTACAGCCTCAGAAACTCAAAAGGCAGTTGTACTCAGTCCTATAGGGTCACGATAAATTGAATTAACTTGATGCCATTGAGAAATTAGAAATGGGAAAGATCAAGTCTCTGTTATATGTAATTAAGAGGAGCACATTTCTTATGCTATTTTTGAATATAAATGTTAGTTGTATTATTAACAAAGACAATGAACTTTAAGTCAGTGTAAATGAATGACAGCTGAAAAAATGCCCTAAGAATAAAGCTTTTCACTAGAAGGTGTAGGGTCATTTAAAAAGGACTCTGCAGATATACATTGGTACAACTTTGTTAGAACTGTGAAGATAATCATGTTTGATCTGTGCATCTTTGAAATAATAATGACTGGAAAGATTTCCATTAAGATATTCCCAAATTCAATACGTAGTTATCAAATTATTACCATACCCAGCAGCACCATGGAAGAAATGCTTTGTGGTCTTCCATAAAAATTACAGCATAGAAAACCCAGTGAAGTGGCTGGAGAGACGATGATAGCTAAAAGAGCTACAAATAGAGCTCAGTGATTTCAGTCTGTGAAAGACACAGGCATTAATAAAAAATAAAACAAAATGTATCATGATTATCAATCTAATTCCCTTACAATGCCAGGCATGGTGCTGAATGTTTTTGTAGGCTGATATGTGATCCTCACACCTGAATTTGAGATATCTAAGCATAAAGCTTATCAAAGAACACACAAATAGGGTGGGTGTGGAAACGGGACTCAGACTCAGATCTGTATTCTTCTCAAGCTGAGTTGCTAAACCCTACGGGGTTCAAACAGAAAGATATATTAACTGATAACCCAGACATCACTCATTGGACCCAATTAAGATAAATTGACCTCCTTGAGTCCTTTTTTATTGGTTTGGTTCCTATCGAAGAATGCCAATGAAGCCTCTGTAAAACAAATCAAACAAATCAAAACAAATGCAAAATGTCTGTTTTCTAAATAGAGAATGTGTAAATGTTCTAGAAGTTTACCAGCAGAGTTACACAATCAAGAGAAGAATGAGGACAGTATTAAAATAGCTGTAGTTGTTAGGTGCTGTGTCTGGCAGCACTCTGCAGAAAAAACAAACCAATCAGGACACTTCTGATTGTTTTTATCTCTACATCATCTATCAAGAAGGAATACAACAGCTCATTAGTCCACACAGCAGTACAGAGGACTCAGTTCAACCCCCTTTCATGGAACGGTTAATGTACTGAAGATCCTTCAACTCACAAGGGCTGCTGGCCCAAGGTCAAGAACGTAGACTGTGGAGTCTGCACGCAGGCAGACAAGTAAGGTGAGCAGCTACCGCAGGTAGTTGAGAGGTTGAAGCATAGGAGCAGAGTCCACGAGTGAAGGAGCTTAACGAGGTGCTCTGATAGATCCTCAAGAAGGGTAGCAAAGCAGGTCTCGATGGAACAACAAGTTCTTGTGATGCACTCACAGCCAGGTGGCAAAATCTCCGGGTTGGCTGACTCACAGTAGCGCAGCACAGGCTTGAGACAAAGGACTAGGTCAGGCAGCAGAGCACTTGTCCCATCTCCAGGGAGAAAGAGAGAAGGGGCTTGGCCTTGGAATGTCATTTATCTCTTCACCCTCCAGTCAAGAGGCAACTTCATTAAACTCTGCACATGTTCCTTGGGAAGTCAAGTTGGCAGAATAAGTCTATTACAGGCACCTTCCAGTTGGTTTCAATTTGTAGCAACCCTATGAGCAACAGAACTAAACACTGCCCACTGCAGTCCTGTCTCATCCTTGCACTCATTATTATATTTAAGTCTATTATTGCAAACAGTGGCTCAACACATCTCATTAAGATCTTTCTCTTTTTCTTAACCCTCTACTTTACCAAGCATGATGTCCTTGTCTAGGGACTGGTCCCTCCTGACACTGTGTCCAAAAGAAGTGGGACAAAGTTTTGTCATCCTGCCTTCTAGGGGGCATTTTGACTGTACCTCTTCCAAGAGATGTATTCGTTTCTCTTGCAGTCCATGTTACATGAGGAAGCTTCAAAAAGATCATTCAAAGCTCCATCGTCTTTTAACTCCATTTCTATGACCTTTTGGAAGCCCCCTCATGCTCAATAAGCTTTGCCAACATTATAATCCAAAGTCATCAATTCTTCTCTAGGCATCCCTATTCATTGCCTGGCTGTCCTATGCATATAAGATGCTTGAAAGTCCCATGGCTTGGGGAAGCACCCTGTAGTCTTCAGAGTGATAGTTTGCTTTTTGACCCCTTAAAGAGATCTGTTGCAACTGGTTGTCCAATGGAATGTGTCATGTGACTTCTAGATTGCTGAGGCCAAGTAAAATAAATCTCTTGACGATTTCAATATCTCCTTCCTTTGTTGTGATGTTGCTTATTGATTCAATCATATGGTATCTTGTTTTCTTTATATTGAGGTATCATTCATATGGAAGGCTGTGACCTTTGGTATTCATCATGTGCCTCAAGTCCTCTTCATTTTCAGCAAGCAAGGTTATGTCACCTGCATATTATAGGCTGCTGACAAGTTCTCCTCCAATTATCATTGGGAAAGCATACAGATTGAATTAATATAGTAAAAGAACACAACCCTGATGCACACCTTTCCTCATTTTGAATCACACGGTACTCATTGTTCTTCTGATAGAATGACTGCCAGCCTTGTGGTGGTCTGTGTCCAAATTCTGCATGAGCACATTAACTATTCTGGAACTCTCACTCTTTACAATGTTTTCTATAATTTGTTATGATTCACACAGTCTACTGCACTTGCATATTGAGTAAAACATAAGTAAACATCTTTCTGGAAATTTCCCGCTTTTAGCTAAGATCCATTTAATATTAGCAATGATATCACATGTCCTCTTCTGAACCTGGCTTGCATTTCAGGCAGTTCCCTGTCATTATAATGCTACAATAATTTTCAAATGATCTTTAATGAAATCTCACTTGTGTGTGATATTAACGATATTTGTTAATAGTTTCTGTATTCTGTGGAACCGTCTGCTTTTGGAAGGGACACAGATGTGACTTTCTATCAGTCAGGTGGCTGGGTAGCTGCTGTCTTCCAGATGTCTTTGATGAGTGAGTGATCACAGGTGAATGAGTAATTCCAGTGCTGTTCGCATCAGTTGGAGTATCTCTACTGGTTTTCTGTTAATTCTTGGAGCCTTGTTTTTGCCAGTTTCTTCAGTGTAGCTTTGACTTTTTCTTCAATACCATCATTGATTCTTGATCATATGTTACCTTCTGATATGGACAAATGTCCATTGATACTTTTGGGTATAGTAATTCTTTGTATTTTTTCCATTTTCCCTTGATTCATTTGGCATTGCTTAATATTTTTTCAGGAAAACAGACTCGATTTCAATTCTTTCAGGCATTCTAGGGAAATCCCTGGAGGTTTATTTTTTTCCAAAGCCTTTCTTTCTTTACTAGCTCCTGAATTTAGAGACAATCTCAAGATTGTCAAACATTAGGGGATGAAATCATGGACATCTTTCACACAAAAAAGCAAAAGGTCACTTAAAAGAGGAAAAAAGTTTTTTTTTTAAGGCCAAAATTGGTCCCAAAAGATACTTTGAAATTGGTTTTTAAGTTTTGAATAATTAAAACCAAAGGAAGAGATTATAAAGTAAAATAACTTAACAGAAGATATGCAATTTTCAAATTGCAATATGCACAATTTAAAGGGGGGATCGTGAGGATAAAGTTAAAGTATTCTAATAAAATGTTTAAAGACCTGAAGTTACAAAGCTCAAGGGACTAACATGACCTGAATTTTTCAAGCTGAAAGAATCGAAAAAGAAGAAAATCCAGCTTCAAGTTTCACTATTAAAGAGTTCTGTGGGCGAAATACTGAATGACACAGGAAACCGGAAACCCCAAAAGGAGATAGAAAGAACACATATAGTCACTGTCCCCCGAAGAACTGGTTAATGTTTAACCATTTCACAAGGTGAAGCTTGCCCAAGAACCTGTGGAATTAGAGACTGGCAAAAAAAAAGGGGGGGGGAGGGCCTGGTAGTTTCAGTTCTACTAATAATTAGTATATCAGGGAACCAATCTGTAAATGTAATGTTAGAAATAGTAAAATGAATAAAAATCAGAAATCATTAAAAAAAATTTCTCAGAAAGTGCAATTGGGGTCAGGAAGGTTTTATATTAAATGATTACTGCTTTATTTGATGAGCATTGTGTTACTCTATATTGCTTCATCTTTGGTACAAATACAAAATTTTAGATTGGAATTTATAATCTCTTTTGAAATAATGCACATTCAATATGTACAAGTAGTATAATAAATGTTGCAAAATGAAACATAAGACCTTCAAATAAGATGAGCTTTCAAATAAAATCTTATCTTTACCTTTACCAAATGTAACTACCCTGTGCTCAGTTTGTTAATGTGTGTGATAGAAATGATAAATTATATGTCCAATAGGATTATTAAAAGAATGAAATTTCATATAGATAGATTGCCCTACATCTTAATAGTGTAGTAAACATAAATTCATTGCTCAAATTAATATCAATTTCATTACAATTTGTTCTCACTCTGTTTTTTATTTTGATACCTTATAATGCATTGCAACACTTTAGTTGCCAACACACCACATTAATAAAGGTAACATCAATAACAGAAGTGAATGTTCAGCTCAAACCTTCAGTGTGACTACTCCTCCCACTTATCCCAATTCAATCAGTGATTGCTAGTTCAGTGACGCAAGTTATTTCTACAGTCACACATTCAGTGTTGCAGAAATGTGCTCAGTTGGGAGACTAATAGGTGATTGAGAAAGAGGCAGCATTGTGTGAAGGAGGCCAGAAAGTGGAGTTGGAATACTTTCTTTCAGAACACAGCAATGCCACAGAGTCGCTAAAAGACCCTCGACAAGCACCTTAACCACCCTGTGCCTAAATTTGCTATAAAGTGGGGGAAAGGAGACCTCCCTACTTCAAAAAGTTGTTTCAAGTGTGAAATGAGTTAGTGTTAGACACTCCTTTATCCAGCTTAAGAAGACAGCGTAAAACAAAGTAACTGTACAGTGTGGATTCACTTACCAGGACCTGCTGGGTCCTTCAGGAGTCCCGGTGGCTCAGTGGGTTACCCATTGGACTGCCCACTGCAAGGTCAGGGCGTGGCACCCAGCAGACGCTGCTGGAGAACAATGAGGATCTGCTCCTGTGAAGAAGAACAGCCTCAGAAACTCCACGAAGCAGTTTGCCCTGCCCTGAATGCTCAAAGTCGGAATGGACTGGGCAGTGGGGATTCCCAATGGTGGGAGCCCTGCAGGTTCAGCCTCTTCCTGGGGTCAACAGAGCTGTGGTCCATGAGAAGATTGTGAGGGCGTGGGAATGGAATTTGTTCACCTCAGGACAAGAGACCACTCTGAAGGAACGGCTGAAAATCTGGAAGTGAAATAGGGTCTGACATTTGGAAACATGCGACACAGAGGGGCTGGTTTGCTGCCACTTAGTTCTTAGAAATGCAATCAAGACTAGTCAATAAGCCTCTCTGGGTTACACACAACTTGCACCCAGCCTCATCCCCAAAGCATTTATATCCATGTAGCTATTCTTAGCCATTCAGTGGTGATGGCCCCAACCATAGCAACAGCCACAACCCTCCTTACACTGGTGCAGAAATAAAGCAGTTCCTTGATGAAATGCCTATTCTTTTGCTTTGCAATACTGATCTCTCAGTGACATTACTATCAGCGCAGTAGGTGTGCTTCTTGTAAGTGCTCCTGAGGTGTGTGGCTTGGGGTTAAGGATGCTGCTTTCCTGTGTTTCCTTCTCCTGCTGTGCCCTTGATGTCAGGGCTGTGAACTCCAGGACATGCTCTGAATGGAGGGAATTTTGGGGGTCTATTCTTCTTGTTTTTTTCTTTTTCTTTTTAAAAATCAATTTATTGGGACATCATACAAATCCCACCACAATCCATACACATATCCATTGAATGCAAAGCACATTTGTACACTTGCTGCCATCATCACTCTCAAAACACTTTCTCCCACTTAGGCCTCATATCGGTGCCTCATAGTTGTCCTCCTTGCCTGCTCCCACCTTCCCCATGAACTCCCAGAATTTATAAATCATTATTATTTTGTCATATCAGACACTGCCCAATGTCTCCCTTCACCCACTTCCATGTTGTCCATACCCCAGGGAGGAGATTTGATGTAGTTCCTTGTAATGGATTCCTCTTTCTACCCCACCTTCCCTCCACCCTCCCGGTATCGCTACTCTCACTACTGGTCCTGAAGGGATCATCTGTTCTAGATTCCCCATGTTTTCGGTTCCTTTCTGTACCATGGTATATCTTCTGGCCTAGCTGGATTTGTTAGCAGAATTGGGATCATGATTGTTCTGG